>PVIH01015542.1:0-49195 GCA_004025045.1 Sigmodon hispidus | reverse complement strand
ATTTATTCTCTCTGCCTGACAGCCCCATTTATTTATCTCTTCTGCCTAGTTATTGTCTGTTCAGTTCTTCATTAGAACAAGCAGGTTAGACAGGCAAAGTAATACAACTTCACAGACTTAAACAAATGCAACATAAACAATGCATGCATCTTTGCATCATTAAACAAATGTTCTACAGCATAAATGAATGTAACACATCTTCAACTAATATTTCACAATGTGAGTGAATTGCAGATATGTCCACAATAGCTATCTCAAAGTTTTACTTACATCCTTCACTTATCTCTTTTAGCCTGTTTATCAATCAGTTGTATTTTATTTCTTTTACACTTTCTTTCTTTTTTTTATTGTTGTAGCTTCACACATTTATTCATTATTTGAAAAAGTCATTCAGTAAAGCCCACTTATCTAGATAAACTATGACTGGTCACAGAAGGACAAGAAAGTCAAGCTGAGAACTAGGTAACAAAGCAAGTGGTGGGAATGGTACAAGAATATTATTTAGTTTTTGTGACCCAAATTTAGAAAAAAAATACACTTTCAATTGCTTTCTTCATTACACATTTTTTCTTCGAGATATATTACACTCAAATCTAACATATATTACATTCAAATCTAACATATATTACACTCAGATCTCTGTGATGTACAAGAATCAAAGAGCAACTACTTCTCTAAATTCTACATCCTTTTGTATTGTCTGCCTTTGGCTATTTTAACAGCGAAAATTAAGAATAATAGTATTCTCCCCTTTTAAGCACTCTCTCTAATTCTCCTGAAAGCAGCATCCACCACTTCCACTTCACTAATAATCTTGCTCTAACTAATGCAATGATATCTTTGTTGCAAAATTCTGTAGATTTCTCAGATGTTTTAATCTCACATAGCTTTTTTAATTTTTATTTTTATAGACTAAAATCTCATTTTTTTATCCATGTATCCCCTTATTCCAACTCCTTTCCCCCTCCCGATCCCTCCCTGTCAGTCAGCCTATAGCCTCCCTCTTCCCTATCCCCCCATCCCCTCCTTAGAAATGGCAAGAAGTCCCAAGGTTGATTAGCTCAGAATCTGCTACAGGCAAGTCCTCATCGTAATATCAAGACTGGGTTAGGTGTTCCTCTGGAATGAGTGGGCTCCAAGGTGCCAGTCTATGCACAGAAACACAGTCTGAACCTTCCACTTGAGGCTCCACATACTGCCCATGTCAGTGGACACTTGTCTGTCTTTGGAGGGCCTAGTTCCTTTTCCTGATGGCTCCCTGGTGGCTGTTCTTGCTTCAGTGAGCTCCTCAGAGCTTTACCTAGCCATCACTGTGAGAATTTTCCTCACAGTCCCTATCCTCTTACTCATATAGAGTCTCCTCCCCTGCTCTCAGCTGGACCAGGGACTCAGCCCAGTGCTCATCCATCACATGGCTTATAGCATCAGAGATCTTGAACACTGGTCTTTGGAGTGTTATGATGCTGCCCTCTCTTTGTGTTTCTTTTCTCAGTTTCCTTTTGTTTGTGATCACCTTTTTTTGATGTTTT
Source organism: Sigmodon hispidus (assembly GCA_004025045.1). Classification (NCBI taxonomy): domain Eukaryota; kingdom Metazoa; phylum Chordata; class Mammalia; order Rodentia; family Cricetidae; genus Sigmodon; species Sigmodon hispidus. Next base: position 47,666 of record PVIH01015542.1, on the reverse strand, counting down.
CAGAGGCACTTATTAAATATATGCTTTCAGTTGGATGCTTTCTTTTTTTGTGATCATCTTTAAAATATTTGAATTTCAGTTTCTCACCATATGTTATAGCAGTCTGAGGTTTTTTGATCAGCTCGCTGGTTCTTGGGTAAACCTTTCCCACTTTGTCCAGCCTTGTTCAAGTCTCTATACCATGTCACTGTTTCTCTACTGCTTTAGTCACTGATAAGGTTTACTTTCTTTAAAGTTCATTGCATTCTTGGTATATATGGTCCCATAAAAGATGTGTCCATTGTATAATGATTAGCTGTTTCCCAGTTTGTACCTCTAATGGCAGTTCTGTAAAAACTGTAACAATACCTTTCCCTTAGATGTTAGCACAGAACCTAGCAGAGAGTTCATGAGCTAGTAAACATTTGTAGATAAGAGACTGGAAGGGACCAGTTGAGTTTTACATTCTCTTAACAGTCTTCGGAAGAATGTAGGAGGGAAGTAGTGACTACCCGAAAGTAGAATAAGTAGGAAATAACATGATCGAACATATTTACTCACTTTCCATATACCATGATGTGACAGAATATTGAAACATTTTTCTTTTGGTTAACATATAGTAACAATGCATATTTCTGAGATACAGTATGCTATTGCAATGCTTGGATACAATGTATAATGATCAAATCAGAGTTATTAGTATTTCCATTGTCCCAACCATCTCTATTCTTCTATGCTGGAAATACTTAAAAGTATTTTTCCTAGCTATTTTTTGTCTATTATAAATTATTCTTAATAATACATACTCTTTTGTGCTGTAGATTAATGGAACCTTTTCTTCCCATCTAACTATATTCTTGTACTTAGTCAATAATCTCTCTTCCTACTCTGTTCACTCTAGCCTCAGCACCAATACTTCTGCTCTTTACTGTTATAGAAACAGCTTATAAGTGTTTTTTCTCTATATTGCTTAATACCATAACCCCTAGTATGTATGTGTATATTAGGTATAGTCCTCATCATTACTATTGTCTGTTAAAACTCCCCCTTATTCTCTTTCAATTCAAAATGTATGCATATTTCAAATTCCCTCTTCAAAGTCATCAGCCCATACTGAGCTCAACCCTCTTTAGATTTTTAGGACACTTTTAGTTCATACCCCTGTTTATCACTTCTTGTTTTGGGGATTATAAGGTGTTTCTTAATTATGAATAAAGTCTCATTTTTTTATCCATGTATCCCCTTGTTCAAACTCCCTTGGGACCTCCTGCCCTTGCTGGGGAGGAGATAAGGAGATGGGGGAGAAGAGAGAGTGACTGGGAGGGGCGGCAGGGGGAAGGGAGTTTGAATAAGGTGCCTTTTCAACTGGAGTATGAACTTCTGGAGGGCAAGGGGTATATCTTATACTTCTGTACCCTCCATGTACACCCTTCTTAATCCCTTATCTTCTTTTAAACCAATGCATTTCTGGGCACTTATGAGGAGCTCAGGGGGAGTAATTGTGTCTTAAATCCTTTTGCATTCTTTATTTTTAATGTTGTTAGCAAATGAATAAAAAGAAAAGCTTAAGGGAAGGATGTAAAACCCTGTGTTCCTTAAGCCTTAAGTCATCTTAAAAGGAGAAGAATCAAGTGAAAATTAAAGCCCCTTTCATAACCTTCCTTCTTCTCTTCCATTTTCTCTTCACCTTCCTTCCCCTTCCTCCTCCTCATCTTTCTTCTTCATTCTGTGGCCTAGAGTATGTGTACTTTCAGAAAAAAAATACACAGTTAATCATGCTTAATACACTACAAAACGCTGGGTATGGTGAATGCCTTTAATCATCCCAACACTTGGGAGGTAGAAGCAAATGGGTCTCTGTGAATTCAAGGCTAGCTTGATCTATATAGTGAATTTCAGGCTAGCTAATACTATATAGTGGGATTCCATTTTTAAACAAACACACTCCATTCCTCCCCTAGTTTGATCATCTCATTCCTTCATGTTCTTATTCCTTATCTGTTCCCCTTTATTGCACTCCTCATCCCCACGTCACTCAGGAGATCTAATCTATTTCCCTTTTCCAGAGTGCATGCATCCCTCTTAGGGTACTCCTTATTGGTTATCTTCTTTGAAGCTATGGGTTATCCTTTGCTTTATATCTAGTATCCACTTAGGAGTGAGTACATACCATGGTTGTCTTTCTGAGTCTGTGTAACCTCACTTAGGGTATTTTCTAGTTCCATTCATTTGTCTGAAAATTGCATGATGTCACTGATTTTACAGCTGAGTAATACTACATTGTATATATGTACCTCAACCAAGCATCAACCTGAGCTCCAGAGTCCATCCATTTGAAGACAGAGGAAAGAAATTATATGAAAAAGGGGGTCAACATCATCATGGAGAAATCTACAAAGACAACTGAACCCAGATCCTGGGAACTCACAAACTTTAGGCCAACAGCTATGGAGCTTGCAATGGGACCAGACTAGGCCCTCTGCATTCAGGACACAGTTATGTAGGTTGGTTTGTCTGAGGGGCCACTAGCAGTGTGATCAGGATGTATCCCTGGTGCATGTTCTGCCTTTTTAAAGCCCATTGCCTATGGTGGGACTAAAAGTATCAGGCTTTGCTCATTCTCCATGGGGGGACTTGCCCTTTTGAAGGAGATGGTAGGGGTCGGGCTTAGGGTAACAGGAGAAGGGATGAAAGGGGATGTGTAGTTGGTATATAAAATGAATAAAATTTTTCTTAAATAAGTAAATAATAAAAATAAGAAAAAAAAACCAAATCAACCAAGCAATCTATCAAATACATGGGTCTTTGAAGACTTGTTTTGTACACTTAGTACAAGCCATGGCAATGCTCTAGACATACATTTCCATCCCCAGTGAAGGCTTTGAGACTTTGCTCCTGTATTTCCTGAAAATTACTTCCCTACTGCCTTTCTGTCTTGTTGATAAGATAACAAATCTTTGCACCTGGGGTTTGCTATATGATTTTTCTACATGCCCGTTGCTGGTAACTTCATTTAGTTTGTCATCATTTAACAAATTATTACAACATCTTTCTGACTGGTTTGCCTAGGTCAGCCCTTTGCTCTTTACAATTCATTCTTCACACTGCAACTAGTGATCCATGTTAAACACCAATCTGATTATGCCACACCCTTGTTTAAAACTTCAATGGCTTATAGTGACTTTATCATGATGTTCTACTCTTTTATTATGTCTTTTTTTTGTGTGTGTGTGTTTAATTTAATCTTTTTTTCTTTCTTTATTTTGTATTTATCAAGAAAAACAGTAAATTGAATTTAAAATGCTGATAAGTTAACAATAACTATAAAGAAAATAAAAATCATAAGCATGACTTATCAAGAGTGATAATGCAAATAATTTGCTACACATAAAATTACTTTGTGTTCAGCTTTCCCTCTGAATTTTTTTTTCTATCCCTGTATATCCTTATTCACGGTCCCTTCCCCCTCCCACCACATCAGGTCATTTTTTCTTCTTCACAACTCTCCATCCCCTCCCTGGGCAGGCAGCAGACAGTCCCATGGTCCCACTGATCCAATGATGCTTAGTAGTTCAGTCTCCACTCCTGGCAAATCCAGTTTTGTCTCCCCTCCCTCAAGAGTGAGTCAGGTGTTCCGCTAGGTGGAGTGGGATCCGAAGGGTCAGTCCAGAATGTTTCTGATAAAACTCCTCTGAAGGGAAATGGAGGAACAGTGGATCTGGAAGAGACTGGAGGGAGGTTGGGAAGAGGGGTGGCTATGATTAGAATGCATTACAGGAGAGAAGAATAAATAAATAAAACAAAGTAAAAACCTCCTCATGATTTGCCTCTTATTAAGCTCTTTAGTTTTGTGTCCTACATTCTTGAATGTAGGAATTATACTTTATCTTTCATCTACCTTCTTGTCATTGCACTATATGAAGTACATGAGTAAGAATGCTGTTTGAATAATTTCCTAACTTAAAGGGCTCATCTGACTTAGCTGGATCTTAGAAATGTAGTTAAAGAAACAGTTGTTCAATTATGAGTTGGTTTCTGGCCTGTGTTAGACATAGTCCTTTCTAAAGAAAGGATGGATTTTAATATCTTGCCAAGGTTTCTGTTTAATTCAAGGTTTTAGAAAGAACTACCAGAGTAAAATAATACCCATAGCATTGAAGAAATGCAGAAATCATTTTCTTGTTCCACACTTCCCAACTATTTTTAAATATACTGTATCTTTCAGAAATTGTGTTGTTATAACAAAGAAGAGCTGTCTGGGATATGGTGGACTGCCAGGTGTATTTAAGCTCCAGAAGAGCAGCACTTCTTGCCACATACATAAAATATAAATATGTTTTTATTTAGTATTCACAAATACTCTGAAGTATTATCTTTGTTTCATTGATAAGAGACATTATACCTCAGAGAAGTTAAGTTCTTTTTTCAAAACTATGTAGCAATTAAGAAAAATAAAACATTATATTAGACAAAAAAGAATTCTATTCTGAAAGGAGAGAGATACAAATAAAATGAATCCATGGATTTATTTATTTTTGTCAGCTTTCAAGATACTCATAACAGATTGCCATGTCAGGCCTTATGAAACAAAGAACAGTGGGTATAGATTAAGAAGCCCAAATTTCTCTTCTGTTTCTATATCTTACTAGTAATGTCATCTTTAGGAGGTGACTGAACCACTCTGACATTATATTTTCTTATGGAAATAAAAACAGGATTTTCCTTATGTGGTTGCTTGTAGGTAGCTTTCTGTTGTTATAACAAATACCTGAGATAATCAACTTAAGAAAGAAAATATTTACTTTGTTTCACAATGTTGGAAGCTTGGGTCCACACTTGGTTGATTGCATTGCTTTTCAGCCTCTGACTGGGAAACGTCTAGCAAAATCATGGCAGGAGTTTATGACAAAGATGTTCACCTTCTAATCAAATTGGCAAAGAAAAAAAAGGACGGAAACCAGGGGTTTTACTATATCTAAGAACATATTCTCAATGACCTCAATCCTCTAACAAAGTCCCATATCTTAGAGTTTTATTTCACAAACTCTAAATGCAACTAAGATAGCCACAAGTTTTTAGACTTAAGTCTTTGTCTGGTTACATTTCTGTTAATCACAGTCTTTCTTCCTCAATGAGAATGTGGTGGCTCCCATATTTTATAATCCAATCTCACCAAGAATATTAGTACCATGACTGTTCTAAGATAATAATCCCTTAAGTCATTGTAAGCAGAGAACATTCATAGTGGCTGTGGCAGTAGTCCTAGTTATGATAGAAACTACTTAGGTGCCAAGAGACCTACATTTAAGCATCCCTACTCTTTATTTCTAAACAGGTGGAATAACATCAGATAGAGTAGTTGGATCCAGCTTCTCTAATATGGAAGATAAAAATGTCTACTTTAGGACAGTTAAGGCATACAGGAATTTGTAATGTAAAGTTAGAATAAAATAAACTTTTTTATTTGAACTTGAAGAGGACTGAGAAACCAGAGAAGAATAAGAAAATATGACTTTGTCCTATTATGTTCACCATATTTTCTGTGGTCAAAAATTGCCAAATTTGGTTAACACATTGATAACTGTAATTCCATATTGGAAAGAGACAGTGGAAGTTGAGGACATTTATGAATAAATTAGAGTTGGATATGTAATTATATATGTGCATATCTTTCTATGGTCTTTAAAAACCTTAGAAATGGGCATGGCTCAGAAGTTCAGAATACTGACTTCGTAAGTATGCAAATCAGAGTCCAGAGTCCATTTAAGAACCTGGTTGTCCTGAAAATACCTCTAAGTTCATTTCAGAGAGACCTGACGAGCTCTCTTGGCCTCTGAGCACATATTCTCCAGCATCCGCCACATATCTTTCTTATATAGCCATACATACATACGCATAAATAATTTAAGTATTTATTTATTTAATATTGAGGATAGAACCAAGAGTTTTGCTTATGGTATACAAGTACTATGCCACTGAACTACACCCAGAGGCCAGAGTTTTATTTTTAATTGACATTTTGTACATATTTATTGGAGGTATTATAATCATTTCTGATATATGTTTACATTGTACAATTGAATGAAACAATTCTACCTTTCATTATTTTGTTGGTTGGTGTCCAGGTGAACAGTATTACTAATACTCAATATCTAGGGTTAACAAAACAAACTATAAAAGAGTGTCTTTGTGATTCTATCTTTGGTTTAAGTTTCCATCCTGGCCTTTCCCTTTTTATTGACTTCAGAAAATAATATCCTTCTTATGATCTATGTTAGAAATAATGAATTATATTTCCAGATATAAGGCAATAATTCTTATTGGCAAACTAAATAAAAATCTACAACTTGGGGCATGTCAGAGAAAAGTTAACAACAACAAAATCTTAGCTCTTTGTGCAATAATTTTCTCACATCCAAGAGATTAGATAAGAGCTAAAAATCATCAGATGGCAAACGTATTTAGCAATGTATTCAGAGATTCCCCTCTCCTGCAGATGTAAAGAATAATAATAAAAAAGCTATTCTAGCATATGGAATTCATTTGTTCAGCTGTATAACTGAGCTGGAACCACCATAATCCCTCTATAAATTCTAACTCTCCTGCATTTTCTTCTTTCAAAATATGTTCTCTTCCATTTCAAGATGAAAATCAAGTCGAAATTACTCTGAAAGACATGACACCGAGAGTAGGGAGACACATCTCTGGCAGCACTTTTGACATTGGATTATAACAAATCTGTCTGACTTTAAACTCATGAACCCTCATATTAAAGTCCAACATAAATCGTTTGCATTTGCAAGTTTCTTCAAGCTAGGAAAATTAAGACTTCCTGTTTTTTTAGGGAGGAAAGGGGCTTAAAACCTTGAGAAGTTAGAAAATGTCTTGAAGCGCTTCATAATTGAGCATAAGTGAGTCCAAACCATATGGATTGCATTTCCTATTTGACTTTGAACACTGAGGGAAAAAACATGTTTGGCAAAAGGAGCTGTTCATTTTTGCAAATCCAAATATGTTACTTTCACCTCTGATTCTCCTTCCCAGGCCATACCACATGCCAGGAATGTTCCCAGGGCTCTTCAGTCTTGGAAGTCTGGGGATCTTGAGAGGCCTACCTTCTTCAAGATTCCATCCCTGCATGACTAGAAGAGACATTCCAAATATCTTTTATACTTCCTTGGGTAACATATAATTTTCCAGACTTTTTTGCATTCAGCCCTTTGCTTATGTATGCTCTTAGTTGTGTATGGTAAAGGCTTATGATCACACACAATAGCTTGTGTAATATATTCTGCATTAAACAAACATTATCTAATAAGTCCAAAGTTTTTTGCCTAGGTTAGGAAATTCCTACATTGTACTCAATGATATCACCTCATAAGGGGAAGTAAAAGTAACCTTGGAAAATAATCATCAAATGAGACACAACCACTAAGAAGGAATCAACAGAAAAGGATTCTCTTTGAAGATAAGGTCAGATGGGCACCAATAAGTCTTTCTTAAAAGTATCAGATTCTATTTGCCATTTAATAAATCTATTTAAAGAGACAAACACTCCCCAAATGAATAATATGTTTTTTTTTTACAATCCATCTGTTGTCTTTTCCTCACAGTCTTAAGTTTTGCACATGAAAAGACATATGTTTCAAAAGAGAAGATAAGGGAATGAAAACAAGTTGGGTGCTTATATAGAATAGATTTTCATGTTAAACTATGCAACTATCACTTAGCATTTGAGTGAGTTTTGGCATGAAGAGGGAAGAATATCAAATGGATGAAATCTAGGGAATAATAAATTTGTACACATATCCTCAGGACTCAATAAAATATAAGCATAAGATTGTGACTCAAGGAAGTTTCAAAGAAAATAATAGGGTATAGTGCTTTGTGTGATGGAATTTGAACTTAGAAAACTTGTCTTGAAGTAATAGTATGCAGGGCAAAAGTAACTACATAAAATGTTCTTTTTTTTCCCTATATATTCTTTTTGTTTTTTTAAGACAGAGTTTCTCTGTGTAGCCCTGGCTGTACTAGAACTCACTCCATATAGACCAGGCTGGCCTCAAACTCACAGACGTCCACCTGGCTCTATGTCATTCAACTGCTGGGATTAAAGGCTTGTGTGCCACCACCACCTGGTTAAAGCATTTCTTAACTGGCCCCATTTCTGTATTTCTAAGAGACTTCTCATATCCAGCTCCTAGTTGTGTTCTGAGAATCTTTCTTTTAAGACCTTAAAAAGTAAGAAAAGATATATTAATTGGTTCATTTGATTGTTTTGAAAGAGAGATTTTGGTAATTATAAAGATAAAATATAATTATATAATCCCCCTTTTTCCTCTAAGGTCTCCCATGTTCCTCCTCACTCTCTTCCTTTCATATTCATGGACAAAGGTGAGATTGTTCTGATAAGCCAAAAGGAAATTCATCATTTATGATACAGCACCAACATATCATGGTTGACTACTAACACCATAGTTGCTCATAGAAAACTTAGGTAGAAATCATGTTCTGTGTGGGTGTTTTGTTTCTTTAACCTCCTTTCAGAGATGAAGTATGAAGTCAGTGTCTGAGAAAAAGGTGGTTCTTTGTCAGATCATTCAATGAGAAAAGTAAGACTTGATGAGTACACATTTAAATTTTGTATCCAGGAAGAGGAAGCGAAACCATGGTGAAATAAAGATCAGAAAGAGGTGTGCATACTCCAAGTGAGATCATGAAGAGAGCAATTCTCATTTTACTTTGATTGACATTAGCAAGAATAGAGCAGTGACTATGGAAAGCATGTCATAAACAGGAGTTTATGAAGTATGTATTATTACATCTCATTTGTCGAAGAGGCAACCATGTTTCCACAATAAGTGGTTTTGTCAAAGTCATCTGGCTAGTATGCAGAAGTAGATCCAAACCTTTCCAGCCCTATATAAGCACTATATAGTACTTCTGCTTTGAATAGACTCACCTCTTCTTGGCCCCAGGTGTTTATAAGGAAGAGGACTAAATGACCACATTGGTCATATTGCAATCAGCATACACAAGTTACAGTAACTTGTGAAACAAGAGTCACTGAGACTATAGTGACAGATTCTAATTTGTGCTTTTCTTTTTCTAGGTGTTTGCTCTGCTACAGTGACTATATTTGAAGATGAAGATAGATCAGGTGGAGCATATTGGAGAACCTTAATGCTGAGATGACTCATGATTATCTCTTATTTGGACAGTAGAAGAAACATAGGTTGATAGTTTGAAAAGAAAAGCTCGTAGACATGTGATAGCTATCTTTAAATAGTTGGTAGATTGTAACATGAATGTAGCATGGTATTTACTCTGTCTAGCTGTCCAAGAAAAACATAAGAACAATGGGAAGATAATAGAGGAAGGTAAATTCTAGGTCAATAGAAAACAACTTTACAAACATAATGTAACATTTTATAATATTACCTTATGCCTTGAAACCTTTTGTTTAAAAATTGTAAGAGAACTTTTATTGCCTTTAGATGAATAAAATAAAGTTCATAAGATCACTGAGCAAAGGATTTACATTCAAGTGTAACTAAGATCCTTAAAAATTTTAATAAGCATGAAGTGGCATGGAATATGTGTGTCCTTATATACTGATAATGCAACTGAGGTTGTTTTTTTTTTACCTGTATTTAGTGAAGGCAATACTAAACTACAATTAAATATCAGGGAACATAATAAATAATACATTATTTTCCCATCAAAGTTTGTGAAATTCCACGTATATACTTATATAGCTAGAGTTAGGAGTACCTAGGAGTGTGATGTATTGTATCACAAAGTTATGGTTTTTCTATCCTGAAAATAGTATTTTAAAATTGTTATTTTTTGGGGGGGGGAGAGAGGTTTGTGATGTACTATAGGATTGTCTTCCTGGCTCAGCCTCTCAAATGCTGGGGCAATAGGTGAGCAACTGGAGTCATAAGAGTAGTTTAAGAAAAGAAAGAATGTTCACATCGGATTCTTAATTTAGTTTTATACTCAATGAGATCTAAGTTCTGGGATCCTGAAACTCTTTGCTCAAAATCTTTTATTATCTTTAACAAATAATTTGATTTATTTTCTCAATAGAAGACTTTCTTTAAGAGTTCTTTACACAGTCCTCCAACAGAACAAACAGGGAAAAAAAGGTGATGCATCTGGTTGAATTGGAAGCTATAGCCCCAGTTCCTGGCTTGCTCAGAGCTCCCCTCCAACTAATCTACTCTCCCTCCAAATCTCGACAGGAAAGCCCCAGGGTTTTGTGAAAGAGCCACAGATATATAGGGAAAGCTGAACACAAAGAAAATATATGTGTAGCAATCTTATTTGTATTTCTACCCTTGATAAGCCATGCTTATGATTCTTATCCTCTGTATAGTTATTGTTAACTCTTCTGCATTTTAAATTCTTTTTACTGTTTTTTTTTGATAAATACAAAATAAAGAAAAAAAATAAAAAAAAAATAAAATAAAAAAAGAAAGAGCCACAGAATCCAATAAAAAAAAATCCTTAGATTTGCCTCCAGGTTCTTCTAGAACTTTACCTCTCAGAGGCTGTTCATCAGTACGTTCATTATTTCTAAACAACCTACAAACATTCCTGGCACCACACCTCTGTGCACACTGTTCCCCAGTCTGGAACGCTTCACACGCCCTCTTCTTATTTGCTGTTTCACTAAACTATAGTTTCCCTCAAGATCTTATTAAGTTCCACTTCCTTGGAAAAGTATTCTCCAATGACTCACCCTTGGTGATTGTTTTTGCTCGCTGATCTATTTGAATAATGCTCTCTGGTTGACATAATTGATGCAGCTTTGCTTTTGTTGCTATGTCCAATTTTGTCTTCTCACCAAGAGAGCAAGAAATTGGAGCTGTTAGACTTCTCTGCATCTCCGGAGTCCACCAACTTATTTTGCATACAGCAGATATAGAATTTGTTCTTATCTATAAAATATATCTTTCATATTTATACAATTTCTCTAAAAAAATCAGAAGCCTTTTGTAGACTGAGATTTCCTGTTGCATTTCGTCTGCCACAACTTCTTGAGCACTTAACATGATTCAGACTCTTTAGGAGTTCTGAGCTGGACATGGAGAACTGGTCACCTATTATGGAGAAAACCATGATTTCATATAGACACAATTGCATCTATTCTTTTGGAAGAAGGTAGATACTAAGAATGAACAGAAAGGACACATGCTTGAAAATAAAAAAGCAGGTTGAGACATGATTAGGAAAGACAAAGAACAATAAAGAACAAAAGGAAGGTGACTCACATCCAGAGATTTACAAGGATTAATATGAAGACTAGATAAATACGTAGTTCTAGACAAATATCAGGGATAGGACCCTTTTCTTTCCTGGTATCCACTGAAGGTAAGAATTTGAGGCTACTGGCTCAAAGTATACTTTTGGGCTTAGATCTTGGTTAAGATTCTGTGATCTTTTGCAAAGTGTTATTTGAAAAGAAAAACACAGCAAGAGAAGGTGTTCCTGGATTACTGACATCATAATGTCTGTTTTGTACCTATTCCAAAATCCACTTTAATTCGAAGAACTACTAGTTGAAGACTTACTACTGTAAGGCACAGTGATAAATGCCTTAATTGAGGGAAGGAAGCCTGTAATTTCTAGAGAATAAATAGATAGGATGAAGTAGAATCCTGTGGTAAAGTTCTCCCAAGAAGTTAAGAAGAGTGAGAACTTATAACAGTAGCTTGTGAAGCCAAGCACTTTACCCTGTGACAGGCACTATTTCATGCTTTTAGTCAGCGTTACCTTATGCGCAGCAAACTTTTAGGCTGAACATCATTATCATATCCATATTAGAGATGGCAAATTTGAAGTTGAAAAATTTCAATTGACATATTTTAGGCCAGAAAGCAGTGTGGATGGCAGAGTGGGAGCAGTGGAATGTGAACTTGTTAGCAATGCTCCAGTTGAGGCTCATTTCCGTGGCTTAACAAATATCCAAGTCCACTGTGGTACTGTCAAACATTGTTTCTAGTTGATTCAGAAGAAAACAATATAAAAGTCAATCTGTGCTTTGAAAGAAATTGCTAAGGGTAATAGTCACCAGGGAACTTGATATTGATAGAAAGCCAGAAAAATCCCTATGTCTCACTAAATACAGCTGTTTCATTCTCTTTTTTTTCTATTCTATTTCAACACCCCTCTCAAGATTTGTGGAGATACTAAAAGACATAACTCATAGAGGCCAATTTTATTTTTATTCCTTCCCTTCCTTTTCCGTTCATGCAGGTGTTGGGAATGTAGAATTGGTCAGGCAGCCCAACAAAGATACTAGATGAAAGAGGGTCATGTGTAAAATAGTATAAATCAGCTGGACTAATTTGAAGCTGTCTGGCTCTTTATTTGCTTAGGCTAGGGATGCTCCAACTAGGAATTTTATGAATTACATCACAGAAGCCAGTGGTCATGAAGGAAAATAATTTTGAATTTTCTGTTTCTGAACATTGTGTTCAAAGAGCAGCTCTGTCTTCTCTTTAAAGCCAGAAACATCTAACAGAGGATTCACCTCAAGTTCTTGAGTTAGTAAAGGTATCTAATGTAGTTTAAGATAATACAGAACAAGACAGTCTTCTATATTCAAATGTACTTATAAGACTTCTACAAATCCAATTGACCTCAAGGCAATTTATTGAGCACTGAGCACAGTCTTAGGGAGATGGCTCTTCGTGGCAAAGGTTTTTCATTAAGGCAAGCCACTTCCTTTGATCGTCTATGAACCCACACCCTGAGATTATCTTCTTAATAGAACATGTCCTGGCATGACCCTTTCTAGGACCATAATAAATCTTTACTACCCCACCCTGCTGCTTTCTCGCATACACCCTCACCCACTCCTCACCCACACTGTGCTTCCTTAACATCTTTTGCTCCTTTTCTGACACACATTCGCCACACCCATCAAAAACCTTGAGGGCATATGACTTCCTTTTTGGCATCAAGGTAGAAGCCGACATTTGTTTATAAATAACTCTATCACTTTTCAGTTGGAAAATGAGCTTATGCTACTCCAGGGAGAATAGAGGAGAATACACATTTCTCAAACTGAGAGGGGTTTCCTTTCACTTAAGAGTGATTTTTATGGAAGTCAAGTTTACATTTAAAATAGATAATACTAGGAGAACATGGGCCACTGAATCAACTAGTCAGGGCTCATAGGAGCTCACAGAGGCTGAAGAAATAATTACAGAGTCTGCATGGGTCTGAGCTAGGTCCACTGTGTATATGTTATGGTTGTGTTGCTTGTTGTTCTTGTGGGACTCTTAACAGTGGCAGTATGGCTATCTCTGACTTTTTGCCTGTGCTTGGGATCCTTTTCCTCTTACCGGTTTGCTTTGCCCGGCCTGGATTTGAGGCTTTGTACTTAGTCTTATAGTATCTTGTTATACTGGCTTTGGTTGATATTCTTGGGAGGCCTGCTCTGAAGGGAAGGAGGCAGAGTAGGGACTGGGAGAAGTGGGGCAAGAAGAGATTGCAGTCAGGATGTATCGAAAGCAAAAGTAAGTACAATAAATAAAATAAAAGGCATCCTATTGAAGTGTACAGTAGTTAGTTCTGGTAAGCATAGGTTTATGTAACTTTTGTCCCTAAAAAGTTATAAAACAGCCTGATTCTAAAAAGTACCATTTTAGCATTGTGTTTAGATACTCACTAACACATTCCTCATTATCACATAAATTGATCATGTTCCCGGTCTTCATACATATGAAGTAATATGGTATTTAAATTCTATAAAAATAGAGAGCATGGAGATTTATTTCTGGTATTATTCAGATTGATAATTTGTTGATTTTTAGTTTCTGGTCATTTAAATCAATTGTTTCTAAAGGGGTGTGTGTGTTTACAGAATATACCACAATTTATTCTATACTATTGAGTATTTGAATTAGTTCCAAGTTTTAGTGACTATGAATAAACCCAGTACAGAGTACTTTTATATGGCTTTCTTAGTCTTTTTTTGTTGCTGTGACTGAATATTTATTTTTTCCTTTTATCATTATTATTATTATTATTATTATGAACAAGAAGTCACACTTTCTAACCTTGTATATCCTTATTGAATATTTAATTTTTTAGAACCTTTTATCTTATGTGTAGGGAAATTTTGCCTGCATGCATGACTATACTACATGCACATTTCATGGAGGTTAGAAGAGGATGTCAGATCCCCTGGAACTGGAGTTACAAATTGTAGGACACTTTTTGGTGCTAGGAATTGAACCCAAGTCCTCTGAAAGAACAACAAGTCTTTTAAGTGGCAGAGCCATCTCTCCAGACCTTGTACTAGAATATTTAAGACTAGGTAATTATAAAGATGCTACATTCAAGAGCCTAAATGTGGAGCCATTCAAGAACATAATGCTTTCCACAAGAGCTTTAGTATTGTGACAGATCATGACCCTAAAGTTGGAAAACAAGATAAAAGAAAAATGAAGAGGTAGCCTTATTTTATATCAAAACTTTCTCATGAGAAGTAATTCATTCTTGTGAAAAAAAACCTTTCAGTTACGTGTCTTCTTTTGAAATTCCTACCCGCCAACTATGACACAATAATGATCAATAATACTAGGAGAACATGGGCCACTGAATCAACTAGTCAGGGCTCATAGGAGCTCACAGAGGCTGAAGAAATAATTACAGAGTCTGCATGGGTCTGAGCTAGGTCCACTGTGTATATGTTATGGTTGTGTCAGATCCCCTGGAACTGGAGTTACAAATTGTAGGACACTTTTTGGTGCTAGGAATTGAACCCAAGTCCTCTGAAAGAACAACAAGTCTTTTAAGTGGCAGAGCCATCTCTCCAGACCTTGTACTAGAATATTTAAGACTAGGTAATTACAAAGATGTTACTTTAACATGAATACTGGAGAAGACAAACAATATTAGGCCTGGGACAGTGATCATACAGAGAATATGTCAATTTGGCACGGTTGAGCTTGTAATTGAGATGAATATTTAACTTAATAAGAAACAGCAAAAACTTCTTTGCCATAAACTTTGTCTCATTTTATGCTCCTATCTATAAGGTGTAAGTATGACAATTGTCTCAAATCTCCTTTTCTTTTTTCCTGAGAAGAGCTACCTTTTTTTCACTTCATTTTAAAAGGACAGTTAGGGCTGGAGAGATGGCTCAGCCGTTAAAGGCTAGGCTCACAACCAAAACTATACAAGGACAATTCAATTGTCTTCCTTTACTTAGCAGCAGTTTCTTCTTTCTTTTTTTTTTTTTTTTGTGGTTTTGTGGCGACAGAGGTAGTCCCATAACAGTGGAGGCATTGATAGGCCAGCATCCGGCTTGAAGCTTGGAAAAAAAATCATGGAGGAGTTCCGGAGCCTGGCCTCTTTGATGCTTTCTGCCCCACTGCTTCCTGCCCCCTCCTGCTCTTCATACAGCAGCAACAGCAAGAGCCACAGTGCCAGGTTGCTATTCCAGAGCTCAGGAGGCAGCTGGAGTGGCTGGACTCATCTACAGCCTAAATTGGGCCAGGACAGGGAGGATTGTAGTGAAGGTGATGGAGACCTGATCATTGAGAGAGGATTAAGGCTGCTGTTGATATGTGGGGAGGGGGGAGTTCTCTCCCCCCAAGAACCTCAAAACTCATGCAAGTGGCCTGGTGGGCCTGGGTTTCAGGGCAGGCTGGGAGAGCAGCAATAGGTCCAATTCCTGTGCCTGCCACAGCCACACCCTCTCGGGGAGTGCTCGCGCATCAGCAGGACAGACACCTTTGAGCTGTAGCCGGCACCCCCAGGCAGAGAAGGCAGAGGAGAGGACTTGAGACCAGACCAGCATGCTCGAACCCATGGTTGCATGGCACTGGCACAAGCCTTGCCAACCTAATGGGTTTGGGAAGTGAGTTGAGATTCATGGAGGAAGAGGATGTCAAGAGGAGCTGGTGGGGAGATCAAGGGAAACAAGGCATCCTTCAGGGCTCCAGGACCCATTCCTTCCTAGAGGCAAGTGACTGTGTCCTGCCACCATGAACATATATGACATCCCCAGATGGGACCGTGCCTCTAGCCAGTCATTGCTAGGGAGTGACAGGCTTGCAGCAGCTTAGGGAAGACAGGAGTGTTTCTCCCTCCCTAACCCAAAGTGCTATTTCCCAAAGACCTGTTCAAGAGGGAAAAAAGCCCTGGGTAAGATACTAACACCTCTGATAATCTTGGGCAGCCGGGCTGTGCATGGACTTGAAGAAGAGTGGAAGGCCACTGACCATGGCAGAGGTTGCTGGTTTTTTCTTTCTTTTTCTCAGACATGTAGTTGGGGCACTTGATTTGGACCTGGAGTCCTACAGACACCACCCTGGAGACACAAGTTTGTCATAAGTGGCCCCTTGTAAAGCAGCACATAGCAGTACTTCTGTGAAGGGACTGGGGATGGCAGATGGTCGGTAATCACCTGTAGCAGAGCATCCCCAGCAGGTGGCCACTGACACATCAGAGCTTTGAACATTGGCTTGTCCTTCTTGTCCTTGTCTTTTCTCTCAAGCTTGCTGACCAGCTTCTTGATCAGCTTGGCTGTCTCCTCCTTTCTGGAATTCATGATGCTATAGGACACCTTGAAGATGGGATCCAAGATGAGTTGATAAAAGGTTCAGGGCAGATTCTTCCCATCAGGGCTGTTAGCTCACTTACTCAATTTGCCATATGTCAGATCAAAATACCAATCTCCTTCCCTGTGAATTTAGTTCCACAAGTAATGAAAGCTTCTTTTAAAAAAAAATTTAAAGTTTTTTTTCCATGTTTACCACTGCTGGACCTCCCTTCCTTCATCCCAGTCCTCCCTCTGCCTTTCCCCATCCTGACCCCCATCCATTCCCTAAGGAGGGCAACAAGTCCCAAGGTGGGTCAGTTCAGTCTGGCATATCCAGTTGTGATAGACTGTCATTCTATTATTACTGGCAGAATGTATTTGGCAAATCTTTGTTTTTTGTATTACCTGAGTAACTTATAGCATATAACCTAAAGAAAAAATATTAATAGGCCATTTTAGGCTACTATTTATATATTTTTTTTACTTAAAATTCAACTGTTTTTGCTATGGTCTAGCTCATATAATTTATACTATCTTGTATCCTTTATGTCTTCAGAACTCTCTAGAAACAAGTTTTACATGAAACAACTTTAAGGGGATGGATTAAATTTTTGTTTTATGTCTCAATTTAATAGATGTAGAAAACTGATTGTAGCCATTGGACTTTATGGAAATTGATTAGTCTCATAGTAATTGTCCTGGAGCAGGACAAGTGGCAGATTCACTTAGTTTTTATATTCAGAGTTACATTGTCCTCATTTGGGTTTCAGTTACACATATCACAATGAGCCAGATGCGAAGTGTTCCTTCTGCTCACTAACTCAGCAGCAATAGCTCTTCTAGTAGTACTTGTCTTTCATGCCAGTCTCCTGAGGGCAAATACAGTGCCCTCAAGACAAAACATGGCTATAAGAACCAGGGCACACCTCTACCTCTAGTAAGATAAAAAAGACCCGATTTCCTCCAGTGACAGCCACCAGTCCCCTGCTGACTGGTGGGAGAGGTGCCACTACTCCAATATGGATCTCAGAAAGATATGCACCTAGCCACAGATCAGCATGCTTCCATCAAAGAGGAAATAACCCAGAATGGGTAACATATATATTCTCTTTCTTGCTCTCATTGCCCTCTAAAAGCTGAAGACACGTGGACCCTCACTTTTCCTCATTTTGCATAAAACTTTGGAAGTAAGAAATGTTACTTTAGGACTTTGGGAGTTGGCTAAATGTATTAAGGGCCAATGGTCAGCTAAGTTTCTACATAAAATTTTCCAATTAAATCAGACACAGGCAGATGTTATTATAGCCTTTGACTTTTTTTAAGGCATAATATAAATGGTTGTTTGATTCCTCCTGAATTGTTACTTAAATTTTGATTGGCAGAGTGGTACTTTGAATCTATCATTTCTTTAAGTGTCTTTGCAACACATTTGACAGCAGACAGCAGTAGGCAATGAGTAAGGTGACTCTTCAGGTTTTAATGGCTCTTAGACATCCTGCACATAGCCCTTCACAGGAAGTTATGCATACCTGGTTCTCTGAAACTCAAAAGCCTACTGCCTAATCCTCTCCACCTGGACAGCTTTCCAGGAATGGTTGTTCTTTGAGGGCTGGTAGTCAATGATGTGTAAGATGGCAAGCCAACCTAAGACAAGCACAGTCCAGTTGCTGGGCACTTCTGAAAGCAGGGTTAACAAGGTCAGGGCAAAGAAATCTGAGTCCTGCTGAGCATCCATATAATAAAATAAAAAGAGTGGATATGTAGTAGGACAGGCCCATAGGGTCAAGGAATTGGCCCAAATGAGTTGCCAAGGAATGTACATAATATACTTCCTTATGAGCCAACATGGAGTCTATCTGAGAGCCTCACCATGGCCACTGTCTAACATTCCAGGTTCCTCAGAATCTGCCTAGCAACAGGTGCTGCCCAGAGTTCCTGACCATTGGAAATCTGCCTAAAAAACAAATGCTGCCAGATCTCCTGACTGCCCATTGAATGAGGAATGGCCACGCAATAACACATGATCATGACACAGCCTGGGTACTGGGAAAAGGGTATATAAGTCTCTCCCCATTGCTGAATAAATGAGTTAGTCCTTTGCTTTTCAACTGACTCCTGGAGTCTTTGTCATTGACTCCATACCTTCTTGCACCCTCTCCCAAGGGAATTTTAGGACCCAGCAAAAACCCTAGATTTTATATTTATTTTTTTTCTTGTGGGTTTATTTTAAATATCAGTAATTTTTCGTTTTTATAAAATATATTTTAGGATTTCCTGTAGTATAAATACACATCTATTTTAAAATATTGAAATCTCAAAGGTTTTCTTCTATGTATTTTCTAGAAATGAGGTAAATTTAATTCTAAATTCAATTATTCTTTTTCAAG
Source organism: Sigmodon hispidus (assembly GCA_004025045.1). Classification (NCBI taxonomy): domain Eukaryota; kingdom Metazoa; phylum Chordata; class Mammalia; order Rodentia; family Cricetidae; genus Sigmodon; species Sigmodon hispidus. The sequence continues at coordinate 28,733 of PVIH01015542.1, read as the reverse complement.
TTAACAAATATAAATGGTATGAGATGACAATGTATTCTTTCAGTGTTTAGCTATCTAGTTATGCCAAATCCTTTTTTTGAGATAAGTATGAAATGCATTTTGAATTTTTTAGATATTTGTTAGGACACATTTGAAGCTATAATTATTATATCTACTTCTTTATTGTATTTTACTGATCATACTTTGGTAACTTTTCATGAATAACTCATTGTGTTGATGATTGGAATTTTATAGTTTTATCTGTCATAAATTTTGTCAGCATATATTCACTGTGAAAAATGGTGGGTTTCATTATGTCAGTTTCATACATGTTATTTTATACTTTGATCTTATTAATTTCCTACTACTCTCTTGTGCACTGCCAACCCACTCCCCATGGTCCTTTTCTTTTTCTCCCAGTAATCTCTTCTCTAATGAGTCTTGATATGAAAAGCCTTTTAGCTTTCATCTTTTTGCTGGGTATAGTGTCACATCCCTGTGATCCTAGCATGTGGTAAATGGAAGAAGATGGAAAAGCAATTGAAGGCCATGTCATCTGTAGCTATACAGCAAGACCAGCCTGCAAAATGTGAAATTCTATGTTAGATAGACAAACAACTACAGCAAACCTCTATGAAAGTGGGAGTTTCTTTCAAATTACTCTGATTATTTTTAGGTTGTTTGCTGCTCACTATTAATATAAAACTCAGCTTAGTTTCTACAAAGAATATTGCTGAACTTTTGACTAGGCCATAGATCAATGGAAAATAAGTAGATTAAAATATCTAGTTATGATCATGGCACATCTCATCATTTGTTTAGGTATCTTTTAATTTATTTCAAGATTATTAATTTTTATTGTCATTTTCAGTGTACTGCTATAGTAAAATATGCTACATATTTTGGAAAATGTATTTCTATGCATATTAATTTGAATTATAAAAATTTATTTTCTAGTGATTAATTGCTAACATATAATAGTTAATTGACAATATATCATTGCACATAGTTTATTATTTTCTAGTGGTTCTTAAAAATAATTTCTCTTGGTAGCTTTTACCAATTTGACTGTGATCTGCTTAAACATGTATTTTTTTTCTTCTTTTGTGGTACTAACATGCCTTTTTAATGAACACAATACCAGCTATTTAAGGCATAAAACATGATAATTTAAAACATTTATATAAAATATAATGATTAGTTAAAAGTAATTATAATAGGATTCCTACAGCCATATCACTTCCTTGTGTTTAGCGCTTTTGAGCAAATCCTTCTTTTCTAGTTCTTCATGAAATACATAGTAACTCATTTTGAATTATAGTCATTGTACTGTTATTTTACACTAAGAACAGATTCTACAGATTACATCTAAGTTTTTTTGGTACTTATTTTTCAACTCTCTTTTTAGCTTCTAGTAATTATTTGTTTTCTTTTGTACTTTGAGGTAAACTTTTCTTTTTAGATTTATAATTTTCCCTCCTTTTAATCTATCAGTATATTTTTTAATTTAAAAGCTTTCTAAAAATTTTACAGGTCAACCCCAATTTCTTTTCTTCCCTTCCTCCCACTCAGCCCCCAGGTTTATCAGACCCCTAACCCACTCTTCAGATTGGATAAGGCCTCTCATGGATAGTTAATAAAGTCTGGAATATCAAGTTGAGGTAGGAGCAAGTCCTTTCCCCACTAATTCAAGCCTGAGAAAGGTATCCTTCTATAGGGGATGGGCTCCAAAAAGCCAGTTCATGAATGGAAAATAAATTCTGGTCCCATTATCAAAAACCCCACAAACTGCCCAAGACACACAACTGTAATCCACATTCAAATGGCTTAGTTCCATTCCAAGCAGGCTCCCTAGTTGTAAGTCCAAAGTCAGTGAGCTCCTGGTAGCTCTGGCCAGCTAGCTGTCTCTGTGGGTTTACCCATCATGATCTTGACTCCTTTGATCATTTAATCCCTCCTTCCTCTCCTCAGCTGAACTGGGTGCTTTGCTGTGGATTTCTGCATTTGCTTTCATCAGTTGCTGAATAAAAGTTCTATGATGACAGTTACGGTGATCATCATTTTGATTACGGAAAGACCAGGTCAGTCACCTACTCCACTATTGCTTGGAATCCTAGCTCAGGTCATCCTTGTGAATTCCTGGGAATTTGTATAGTTTACCTGCTATGGTTTGCTGCTGAAGTCTTAAAAGAATATTTTAAAGTTTATTGTTTTTCCTATTAGACCTCAGAAAATTAGAATCCATTTATGGTGCTGTATGCGATTAATCACACAGCACTTGGGAGGCAAAGGTAGGCAGATCTGAGAGGTTTAGGCCAGCCTGGTATACCTAGTGTGTTCCAGAAAAGCCAGGGAAATATAGCAAAATCCTGTTTCAAAAATTTTTTGAACATTTTACCATTTTCTGGGTTTTTTTTTTTTTGCCTCTACTGATGCAAGATGTCTTTCTGCATGGTGTGAATATGCTTTATTACTACTTGTTACTATTGAAACTGTTTTGTCCTATGGCAAAGCAGCTTAGTAGAGTTGGAAAATCTGAGTGTAGATAAAGGGGAAAGAAGGACAGAGTCAAGGAGACTGCAGGCTGCTACCAAGAAAGCAATATGCAATGGGACACAGGTAAAGCCACAGCATATGTGCCATACATAGATTAATAAAACATGGATTGAGTTAAGTTATAAGAGCTAGTTAGTAATGAGCCTGAGTCATAGACCAAACAGGTAATAATTAATATAAGCCTTGAGTCATAGACCAAACAGGTAATAATTAATATAAGCCTCTGAATAATTATTTTATAAACAGCTGCAGGACCACAATTAGGAGAAAAACTTCTGGCAACACTCTAGTGGGCCAACCATTTCAGAAATTCACAAATTTGTATTGTCTCATGGGTCAGTTGGTTGGTTGGTTGCCTCCATGTAGGTACTGGAAATCAAACCCAGGTCCTCTAGAACAGCTAGTGCTCTTAATCTCTGAGTCATAACTCTATTCCCACAAAACATCTATTTTAAGGTGTCAAAACAACTGTTTTAAAATGTCATAGCCTAGGCAGTGCAGGATTCTGGTCATCTAGGAAAGGAAAACATAGATGGAGAGCCTTATATTCTTAAGAATATTAAGAATATTAAGAATTTTTAATATTCTTCTCATTTTTAGATTATTGGTTTGATGTTCATTAGCCTATAATTCTTTTATAAATATATTGTTTGTATTTTTGTTAAGATTTCCTCCATCTGTTATTTAACCATCTCCTTTATGTCTTTGAATATATTTTTAAATAGCTACTGTGAAATCCTTATCTTATTACAAGATCTGGGCATATATGGTTGCTTTTAGATGGATTGATTGACTTCAGACCTAGATTGATATTGTCTTCTTTACTTAAGATTATCAAATATACTCACTGATATTTTGGTTACTATAATATAATAAACAAATGCCACATATTACCTTTCTTTAAATAACTTGTAATGGTGGTAGCCGGTTACTTTCTGGGCAATTCTCCTTATCTTCATGGAGGCTTGGCTAAAGGCTTTGCTAGGCAGTGCTAGTGTAGCTCTAACCCTATAGTATTGCATGATTCTTTTCTTAATGCAAGGCTTTTGTGATCCCGTAGCTAAACTGTGGGACCTTTTTTGAGCTGTTTGCATTCTAGTTGTGATGACATTTCGTTTTTGAAACACTGTGCCAACTTCAGATTCTCTGCTTCCCTCTCAGTCCTACATACCTCTTGATGCTATGCCTTGCACAACCTTATTCTGTACGTGTACAGACCAACCCTTGGGTAATGACTCATGGGAAACCCCAGCAGAGGTATCTGTGAATCCTGCTGCACAGCTCCCTCTTTTCTAGTATCTTCCTCTTCATGTCTGAATATTCTTAAATTAGTAGGATTGCCATAGTCAGTTTGGATTCTATTTCCCTGTGTCTTGCACTGACAGTTGTAAGAAGATGAGGAATTGACAAGAATATAAGGCTCTCCATCTATGTTTTCCTTTCCTAGATGACCAGAATCCTGCACTGCCTAGGCTATGACACTTTAAAACAGTTGTTTTGACACCTTAAAATAGATGTTTTGTGGGAATAGAGTTATGACTCAGAGATTAAGAGCACTAGCTGTTCTAGAGGACCTGGGTTTGATTTCTAGTACCTACATGGAGGCAACCAACCAACCATAACTCTAGTTTTGGTGAATCTATTGTATTCTTTTTGCCTTCATGGACACCAGGCATACATTTGATGCATAAACATACATGCAGACAAAACACTTACATATACAAAATAAAAATTAAAAAATATTATTTCATGCTATTTCAAGGTTTATAAATATTTTAAATAGCACAAAGTAATGGCTACATTTAAAAAGTGCCCTGGATACAGAAGTTTCCCTGACTCCTAGTGTTTTAGTACTTATGTTTCTCAAATATTGTTATTATTCATACATTATATATATACACAACAATACAGATGAAGCATAATCATAAACATACTTATGACCACACACATATATGTCTGTCTATCTATGTATCTATCTTCCATCATCTTCAAAGTACTTGGGATTAAACTTAGATCCTCTTCTATGTCAGGCAAGTACTGTGCCACTGAGATAATGCTTTACTAAGTTTCCTTGACTTGTCTTGAACTTGCAATTTTCCTGTTCTTTTTACTAAGAAACTGGGATTATGGACTTATAATATCAGGCTCAAGTTATATCTATATATTTATACTTATAACTAAATTTATCTCTACCTGTGCGTCTGTGTGTGTAAAGATATATTAGTGTAATTAGAGTTACACTACATCGAGAATTATGCTCACCCAAGAAGCCTTATGCTACTAACTAAAAGCCCAGTGCCAGGTGTAGGGTGACCCAGAGATCCCCAGAACAGTATAAGGTATTGTCACTGTGATTGGTTTCCTAAAGGAACTTGATGGTAAGAACCTATTGCTGAAAACACCATACACAGTGATCACACACAGGGCATGGAGAAATCCCGTTGACACTGACCAAGAATCTTTCTCTCTGCTCACTAGTTCTTATAGTATTGAGAGGTTTTCAGTAGGCTTTCCAAATTAGAGGGAGATCATTAACAATCTTATCCAGTTATAAACCCTATGAACTTCAGTAATGACCAGCTCCAGGACCATATTGGACTAGAATGGCCAGAAGATTGTAAAAGCCAGAGGTTGGGGAGCACTGAAGGGAAACAGTATGCTCTGGACATGTTACTTCGGAATTCACAGCTGTTCTGGTTACCTTCACAAGACCTATACAATATTAAACTGGCCAACTTCTATCATGGACTGTGAGGTAGTTTGTGAACTCCCATTTCTAATTGTAGAACTATGGACAGTTGATGGTTTAGTAAGAGGGATAGTTGGTTTTCTTTAAAGGTTTAGCTCTTAGTAGGTAGACCACACTCTAGTGGGTGGTGCTATACCAAGGAGGATATTGAACAATGCAATATAAACAGCACAATATGAAGCAAATAGGCTATTAAAAATAAAAAAATAAGTTGGGGTTAGGAATGTAAGAGCAGATTGAGGAGTCAAATTAATCAAACAACAATAAAAGAAACCACCAATCTAAAGCTATAAAACACCACCACCAAACCATTCATAAGTATAGTAACAAATTTTTTTATAGCAATCAGGCATTCTATACAGACTACAAAGTACCTTGGTAATTATTTATAAATACTTTTTTCTTTGGACAAAAATCAGCAGAAAATAAAACAAATTAATTGATTAAGGTGAAACATGAAAATAAATAGAATCTCACATTCTTGAGACAAATTCCTTTCTGGTCTTCTTACCAACCAGACTTAGCTAGGTAGCTAAGTTGCTTCAAGTAAAATATTTGAAAGACGAAACCTAGGGCAAAGCACAGCATTTCAGTGATAATTCCACCATGTATTTGAAAAGTCATTGATGACATCAGCAAAATGTGGTCATCCTAGAGCCTGGATACTTTAAAGAAAGTTTCTGTTTCATATTGAGGAAGAACAGCTGGGTCTGACCAAGAGAATTTGTCATTGGTATAAGAATGTGCTACATGAGCCATACCTCTCTCTGTCCAGGAAGTAATTTCTGCTCAATATAGTGATGACACATTAGTGTACTAGGTTGATGTATCCAATTACTCATGGGATTTTAAAGTGAAACACAACCGCCCTTTCCCATATCTCAATTACGATAGCCACCGTGGGTGTTATTTCAAAGCCTTTTCCAGTATTTGGCAATTTTTTTGACCTGTCATTATTGTCCATTTCTTTTAGTCAGTTTTCAGCCATTCACATATTAAGAATCAGATTGCTAAATGCACCATAGTCCTTCTCTATTCTAATCCTAACTCTTCCCCATTGTTTTAAAAATGCATATGTCTCAAACCTTGCCCTTGCTGTAATCTCTCCATCTTTTAGAATTTTCTTATTTTTCCTATCTTCTAATAAAATGAGGGAAAGCTAAATTTTAACTCATCTGTTTTTGTCACCAAGAAGCTGACAAAGTTGCTTTTGTCTTCCTTAGTTTTGTGGACAATTGACCAACAGAAAGTGAACAACCAACCTCCTGTTTCAACCATAAAATGAAAAAAATGTGAATTTAATTTCTGGTTTGACTTTTCATAATGAACAGACTTGGGATTCATATGAGGTTGAAAATAGTGAGATAACTGTCTTTTGTAGGAGTAGATTAACATAAATAAATTAGTGAGAGTCTGATGGATATAACTTGGGATTAACACAAGGCTTTGTAGGCTTTTATCATTTAAAATGCCTTTTCACCTTAAAGCATTTTATAGGATCCTAGAAAAATGGTCATATAAAATAGGTATTCACATAAAAATTTACTAGTAATAAATCATAAAGAGAGTTATTTAAAAACACGTCTTTAGTATATATATAATTTCACCATTTAAGATAAAAACAAATTTGTATACTAATGAGAAAAATACACTTATTTTTGCATAAAGAATTACGCTTGGTTTAATTTTTGGTGTTGAGGATATAGAGCATTTTCAGGGTTCTTAAGAGTTGACAGACATTTTGATTTTATGGTTGTCAATACTGAAAATGCCACTTTGCATAAATATGTAGCACAAAATGACAGAAATAAGTTTAGGAATATTTCAACATTAATTTGGTGGTATATAGGAGAAGTTGGAGGGGGAGCAAGAGGCAGGAATGGTGTAGATCAGTGTTTATGTATGAAATTCTTAGAATAAAATAGAACATATTTTAAAAATAAAGAACTGTTGGCAAGTCTATTCTTAAACCATATCAAAACTTTTTTAATGCTCATTCTCTAAAATACAAGTCCACAGTTAAAAGTAACAATATATTTTAATTTTGTCAGTGTTTGTGTGCTTTATGTATGTTTGAGTGTGTATGAACATGACATAGCCTATGTTTTAAGTCAGAAAATAGCTTGCGACTGTCAGTGCTCTCCTTCTACCATGTGGGTTCTGAGTATCAAACACAGGTCCTTGGGCTTGGTGGGCAATGCCTTTACCAACTAAGCCACCTTGCCAGTCTTCAAATAGTTTTTTAAAAATAAAATATGCTAACAAAATACAATCCAAAGATACAATAATTGGATACTTTCAAGTGCAGAAATAACAGTAAGAAAATGTTAAAATTCATCTTCACAATTGTACCATTATGTTCCTGTAAGAGCAGAAATGTTTGATGGTAAAGTGTAATCTCTACAGCTTTGTAATATACAGTTTTGTGGATTCTGGGCCAAGGTGTTTCAGGTATAGATTGCCCTGATGTTATGTGTATGCCAACAGCACATGATCACTATAGTGAGGCATGCAATGTAGGTAAGTGCTGCCAGCAAAACTTTGGATTCATAATGCATTTGATTTTGAATTATTTTTTGGTGATAACACATTGAGACTGTTAACCTATTTGTGGCATCCATATTCACAAAACCACAATTTAAAAAGCTGACATTAGCTTGAGGTATGTCTATTTCGAACTCTGTAATTCACAAACTTAAAGTATGGGAAGTAATATGAAGTAGTCAAAGAACTGTAAGTTAAATTTCCAATTATAAAGGCATGAACTTTTGCTTACACTGGGGACCCTTTTCCTCCTATTGAGTTGTCTCATCTATCCTTGATTGAAGGTATATACCTAGTCTTATTACTTCATATTATGTCATGTTCCATTGATATCCCTGAGAGGCCTGCTCTTTTCTGAAGGGAAACACAGGAGAAGTGAATCTAGGAGAGAGGGAAGGTACAGAAGAGAACTGGAAGAAGTGGAGGGAGGTGAAGCAGCAGTTGAGATGTACTGTATCGGAGAAGAATAAACAAAAAGAATTACTACATCTACTGTGCACAATTCTAGACCCTTTGCCTAGAATTCTTTATTTGAACCCTTATAATAACCAAGGGATACAGGTACAATTCTTTCATTTATTAGGCAAAACCATCCACCTATAATTTGCATGTTATGAAGCCAAGCCCTGAGAGATCCTGGAAGAGCTTGTTGAAAGTACTTCTAACCATTAGAAAGGAATGGTACATCCCAGTAGGCTTGCATTCTAGGTAAAAATGTGTATGAGGATTTAAAAACACTTGACTTTAAAACACATTGTAAGATCATGACATTTTGAAGAAGAGATTTTTTTGCACTTAGTTTAAAAGTTATGGGTGATATAGCAATTATTAGGCATCTAGGAAGCTAAGTATTTTCCATAGTTCTGCAATGAACTAATCCTATATCTAACCATGTTACAACTCAGTTCTTTAATTTCCAAATGCCATACAAAATGGCCACTTTAAAGTGTATGTCATGTACTAAATTTGGTGCTAGACAATGACTAACAAGATAGAAATATATTAAAGTCAATATGCCAAACTAGGCAGTCACTAAGATTTCTTGTGTAACTAGGCACAATCATGATTATCAGCATTCCAGATGCACTCTATTATCAAAATGCTACTTATTAAAGACCACTCAGTGAACTAGAAAACAAAATGTTTCAAGTGTGGACTCAAAATTGATCCACATATAAAATTACTTGTGACCACAAGGACCCACATACCATCTCTCTGTTGCTAATGTAAATAACTGTGGCCATAACAAGACTGCTAAAATGTACCTCTTTGACTAGGGAAGGTTCTGAAACAGGAAGAAAGGAGGAGCAGGAGGAGGAGGAGGAGGAAGAAGAAGAAGAATAAAGCGTAATGATGGTTTTTCTTTCTATTTTCTACCTCACTAGGATTTTTCTTTAGAAGGATTTGTACCTTTAAAGAACCAGGGTAATCATATCTGAAAAGAAGCATTGACTAATCTAAAAATTGTAGTGAGTGCACAAACAATGGTGAATTTGTTGAAAATTCTCCTTTATTGACATTCCACATAGGATCCCAGGCTAGGCCTCACCTGGCGAGCTACTCATGGAGATTTTTTCATTGGATCCTTAGAGTGAAAGGCTTTAAGGAAACTCCTTCACATGAACTCATTGTCTTTTTTTGTGCTTTAGTTAAAAGTATATGCCTAAAATACAGTCAGGAGTAGTCTGAGGTGGAGCTGAAGATGCAGGGTAGGGCCCGATCATGTTCAATACTGTCCTTTTACAGGCTACAACCTTAAGAGTGGAGTTTCACTGAACTATCCTAATGTAGAAGACAGTCAAACAGCAGGGGCAGTTTGTGGAGCCTCTTGCAATAGAAGCAGAGTTTATTCCTGGTGCATGAACTGACACCTCAAAGCCCATTCCCTACACAGGAACACCTTACTCAGCCTTGATACTGGGATGAGGCACTTGGATCTACCTCAATTGGACATGCCAGACTGAACTGATTCACCTTAAGATTCCTTGCTTTCCTCAGGGAATGGATCGGAAGGTGGGGGAGGGAGGATGGGGGGAAGGAAAGGAGGGGGAACAGTGCAGGGTATGAGAAAAACTTTTTAAATAAAAACTTACTAAAAATTAATCTTTAAAATACATAAACAAACAAACCAATAAAACACATCTTTAAAAAAAGAGTAGTGTTCCAGACCCACTGAAACTGTTTTATTTAGGTTCCCTACCAGTTCTCCCCAAAGAAGAATCAGAATGACTTTTTTCCTATTTGATGTATATATTCACACAGTGACCTCATTTGTTTATACCATTTTATTTTATTTTTATTACTTTTTATTATGAATAGAGTCATATTTTTATGTATGTATTCCCTTGTTCAAACTCTCTTCCCCCTGAAATTAAGGACTTAAAAAATATGGGTTGAACACACAGCTCAGTTAGTAAACTGTGTTTACTGTTCAGGTATGGACACCTGAATTCCAATTCTAAGCATGGCCTTAAAAAGCTGGATGTGGCCTATGTGTGGGAGTGGAGACAGAGATGGATCCCTGACGCTTGCCAGCCAGCCAGTGTAGCCAGTCTGTGAGATCCAGATTTAGTAAGAGACCCTGTCTTAAAGTTTAATGTGGAGAGTTACTGAAGGAAAGAACACTACCTGTTCATCTGTAGCTTCTACCCTCATGCACAGAAGTAAACACAAACACACACACACACACACACACACACACACACACACACACAAGTACACAGAAAAATGCATTCCCAAGATAACTAGATAAGCTACCTTGGGCACAAGATAACCAAGATAAAAATATTAAAACAAACAAACAAACAAACAGTGTGCCCAAGATAACTCTATGTTTGAGACAGAGCTGTAGATACAGGACTTGCTATTTCTCAAAACAGATGAGTCTAATTCTGGGAAAATAAATATAATTCAAGGCTAAACTCTATGAATATTTTGTTTTTCTCAATGTGGTGAGAAAATATTTTATCAGTATTACAGAATTGAACTTTGATGGGTAGAAGTAACAGAAAATTGACAGACTCTAGAATTTGTTGTCACCACTGAGAATAACTTTTTTATTTATTTAGCTATCTATCTATTTATTTATGTATTTATTATTTGGTGATTTTACATCATGCACCCCATTAAACTCAGTTATGAGAACTCTTATACATGACAAGACACAGAATGAGAATTCAATACAGAATGAAAATTGATGTGTTTCATGTCCTAATCCCTGATTGATGCTTCATAACAAAATGGCCCAGTATCAGCCTGTGTCACATTCATGGATATGGTAATCACTAGGTGATGCTTTTAAGGATCAACATCTCTCCTCAGAATTGAGCAATGAACAATATCATTTGCTGGCCAGTTGTACCCAAAGCAATAAACAAAATGAACCTTCTGTAATAAAAGTAAAGACACTTGATGAAGTACCACCTTTATAAAGGCATTTGAGATACCACTGATTTATAAGCAATGCTTACTAATTCTTGGAAAAATACTTCAGGTAATGTGAATGACCTATTTGAAGTCAAATGTGTTTTTCTGCTTCAAAGAATGAGCCTGAATTACATTTTCTCTAAATTAGACTACTATATTTTGAGAAACATTTATTTTGCTTGTAAAGAACAAGATTGTCTTGAGATTATCACTTCATTTTCTAGGCCTTTGTTTCTTTATCTTTTGAAATAGATATATAAATAGATTGGACCACTGTATGGTTATAATTGTATGTACATAGATGTTCATATACACACATCTACATGAGAATTCCAAATACTTTTCAGATAATTTGACATTTTTTTCTTTGGTTTGCCCTTTTATCTCTCTCCATTTGAAATTTGGACTAGAAGTCTATTCCTGTTTCGGTTGCACCATACCAATTACATAAAACCAATTATATATGGGTGCATATATCCCAGCTCCTGATCAGTGCTCTTCAACAGATACATAGGACCTCAATCTTCCCTAATAATATTTTTATGTGTTATATATGCATATGCACATGTATGCATTTTTATTTGTGTTTAAGTCCTTGTGTGTGTGTATGTGTGTATGTGTAGGTTCATAAGTATGTCTCTGTGCATGTGTGTGAGGTCTGAAACTAATCCTGGATATTTTTTTGTACTGCTCTTAACCTTATTCATAGGCAGGGTCTCTTAGTTGAGGTTAGAGCTTGCTTTTTACTCTTTCTATGGCTAGCCAACTTGTTCCCAGTGTTCCCAAGCCTCTGTCTTCTTAATTCTAGAATTACAAATGGGCTTCTAAGCACACCAGGCATTTATGTAGGTACTGAGATGTAAACTCTAGTCCTCAATTTGTGCAGTTAGTGATATATATCTGTATCTATCTATCTATCTATCTATCTATCTATCTATCTATATATCCAGCCATCACCATAGCTATGCTAACTATAGCTAAGACAACTTATATACTACTTTCATCCTTTTGCATTCTGTACTACATACTATTTTTGATTCCCAGTTTTACTTTTCCTTACTCATTTTGTAAAATTCATTTTTCTCTTGTTCAAAAATATTTCTTTTCATGTTTTGTCAAATAACTCCAACTAAATCTAGGGATATTTCTTTCTACTTCCATTATTTTCTCATGTTTACAGTACAGCCATGTTTCTTTTGAAGACATCCATTCTTTTTTATTTTTCAAATTTCATGTATGAATACTATATCACATTTCATAAATTAATTGCTCAAGCTGACAGTATTTTCCTTTCAGAAGTTTCACCAAGGATAGAGAAGAGGGAATTTCTGTGTCATGTATTAAAGTGCTCAGTCCTGAAAGGGCATCAATTTAACTATATGCAACACAGACTAAACTATGCTAATTTCTGCTTGCCTGGGTTTCTTTGTGAGTCTTTTCGTGAGATGCCACCCTCCTCTACATGGCCTTAAGATTTGATTTAACCTTATTCATAGACCTTGAAGATAAGAGCTAACACTTTAAGAAAGCAGCTGAAGGCAATTTTCTTCAATGGCTCTGTTTGGTTCCATTCAATTTACTTACTTTGGAGTTGAGGAGCACTAACTGAAGAGCACTACTGTGAATAGAACTTCATCACAGCTTCTTCCTCTTCTTTTCCGTGACTGTGAGCAGCAGTTTACCAGCTTTGCTTTAGCATTAGTGGAAACAGATTTTGATTGGGAGTAATCAGAAAAGCAGACTACTGAGAGACCATCTGTGTGCTTTGCACAACAGCTCCCAAATTGAGATGGTGGCTGCAAATTGGAATACTGTCAGAGAGCTGTCTAAAAATGTTAAGATGTCAAGTCTGAGACAGTTTATGTATCTTTCCTTGTAATACACCAACTAGAGGCATGTTTTCTGTTAAAATGTGTTGCTCTTTAATAAACCCCAAGAGTATTATTAGTGTATTAATTAGAGTATTAATAGTTGTAAGAAATGTGCCTTCAGTATCACAGGACATTCAGACATTTTTCTCATAGAGTCATGTAAAACATACACAGGAATACACTAAGATCCTACTTAGGTAGAGTATTGAACTCAATAGTTCCTGACTATAAAAACTGGGATTATGCTGAAGGCTATCCACTATTATGTCTCACTTTTTCTCCATTGTTTTTTCAGAATTACATGTATGAATGTTATATTAACATCATTTCTTTTATTTTTATCTATTAAGTAGTGAAAGGAATCTTTTTTTTTTTGCTCATCCATGTTTATTGCTGCTCTATTCAGATTAGGTACAGCTTAGATGCCCATTAAAGCATGAATTAATAATGAAAACATGGTACATTTGCACATGGAATATTATTCAATAGTTAAGAAAAATAAAATTATGAAATTTTCTCATAAATAGATGGAAGTAGAAAAAAATCATCCTGAGGGAGATATTACAGACCTCAAAAGACAAGTGCTGTTTTCTCTTACATGTGGATGCTAGCTTTTAAGCTTTTGTTATGCATGTTCCAATTCAAATAAACACAGAGGTTATGCACCTAGTTAGTGTAAAGATTCTTGGTACAGAGTAGATACATAGTAATTTGCTAGTCCGCTAATCCAGTAGTAACCTAATCCAGTAGTAACGTACTAGTCCGATAACCCAACAAGATGCCTGGTGAGATAAGTATTCCTGGCACGTAGAGGCCACTTTGTAAACCCAACTTGGTTCTGAGTGAACGGGCAGCCTAAGGAGGGCACACCCCTAGGCGTGGCTATGTAAATCTGTGCCCACCTATTCTCTTTTTAAATTTTTTTATTTTTTTATTATTATGAATAAAGAAGTCACATTTTCTATCCTTGTATATCTGTATTCAAGGTCCCTTCCCCCTCCCACTCTTCTCCACATCTCCCCATCCCCACCATGGGCAAGCGGTCCCAAGGTCCCACGGTCCCAGTATTGCTTAGTTCAGCCTCCACTCCTGGAAGATCCAGATTTCTCCCCCCAACATCAAGAGTGAGTCAGGTGTTCCTCTAGGGGGAGTGGGATCCAAGGTGTCAGTCCAAGGTGTTTCTGATCCCAAACTGTTCAGTGGTTGTGGTTTGCAGCTTGGGCATGCTTTGCTTTTGTTGTTGTTGTTGTTTAAATTAACACCATTTCACCGCACCCTTCCCCATTTATTCTTATGTTTCTCTAATTCCCTCCAAAATTCATGATTTCTGTAATCATTACTGTCATAATAATGTCAACACATTCACACATATAGGTATGTATTGATAAATAAAAGAGAGTGACTGGAAGAGGCAGGAGGGGGAAGGGAGTTTGAACAAGGGGATACATAGATTAAAAAAATAAGACTTTATTAAAAAATAAATTAAAAATAAAAAAGAAATAGAAAAGTAAACAAAAATACAATCCACATGTCCAATTAGTGTTGCTCATATTTGTACTTGTATTTAAAGATGATGACTTGGGAACTATCCATGGAAGAGACTAATTCTTACACTCTTAGTCTTCAGAAATTGACAGGAGCTTTTCATCTAGAGTTGGAACCTTGTGAGATTTCCCCCTTCTATATTGGCATGTCAACTGTTGTTGTCATTGTGCAGGTCTTGTTTAGGTGATCCTTTGTTAAGATTGAATGGGTGCACACCTTGGACTGACTCTTTGGATCCCACTCCCCCTAGAGGAACACCTGCCTCAGTCTTGAGGTTGGGGGGAGAAAACTGGATCTGCCAGGAGTGGAGGCTGAACTAAGCAATATTGGGGCAGTGGGACCTTGGGACAGCCTAGAATGACCTAATGTGGTGGGAGGGGGGAAAGGACTTTGAATAAGGCTATACAAGGATAGAAAGTGTGACTTCTTTGTTAATAATAATAATAATAATAAAAAGATTGAATGGGTGCACAGTTCCTTTTCATATATAAATGATACTGTCTCACAACAGATGTCCTGGACCTCTGACTCATAATCTTTTGGTCCCTACTTCCATGATGCTACCTGAGCTTAAGGTGTAGGAATTGTATTGTAGATGTATCAATTGAGAATGTTTTTTCTCTACATTTTGACCAATTGTATTTTTTCTCTGATGGTCTCCATCTACTGAAGAAAGTCTTCTTTTATAGGTGAGTGAGGTGAGTAACAGCTATACTATCTGTGAGTAGGATATGAATTTACAGTGTTGTTAGAAATTATACTGGTTTAGGATAGTGGTAGTAGTAGGTTCTTTTCTAGAGCCTATGACCTCATCAGCCATAGGTTGTTGGCTAGCTTGACAATGTCAAGCATTAATTCCCTCATATTAGTTGTTCCTTAGCTCCAACTAGACAGCTATTGGTTACTCTCAAGACATAACTGCTACCATTGCACCACTGGGAATATCTTAGCAAGTTGGTCATTGTTGTGGCTCATTGCTGAGTAGGACTATTAATTCTTTTTTATGCAGCTTATATAGCATCTTCAGATACTATGAGAGCTAGTCAGAAGTATGCACTGTCTTTGGCAAGAAGTTCTTAAATATGAGTTCCAAGAGGTAACCGAAGGCAAATGCCAATAATCTATATCATATTAGGAGTCTTCTGGACTCCTGTGACCAACAACTTGAGGGCAGGTTTTTCATGTTTGGCACTGAATTATTTGTTAGATAGTCTATGGCTTAGAGAGTTAATATTATTACCTCAAGTGATGTGGTGTAACTTAAGTATATAATTAGATATATCAAACATGAGTTTAAGTAAATATATTATGTTTTTCTATGGGTTTTCAAACATCTTTAATGTTATTGATCAATCCTTTGTCACTCTCTGTCTGTATTACCTACTCTCCTCCTCAGTTAAAGTTTCGTCCTGTTTTTTTTCCCATTTTCCCTTCATAGCACCTGTGCTCTACTCTACTTTCTACAGTTCCTTCTCTCCTACCCATAGTTTGTTTGTACTTCCCTAGTTTATATCATTACTGCAGGTTATATACTCAAATATAAAAATTCAGAGGACCCACCAGGAAAAGAGAACATGTGGCATTTGTCTTTCTGGATCTAGGTCACCTTACTCTGTGTAATATTTTCTAGTTCCATGAATATACCTGAAAATTTTATGCTTTCAATTTTTTTTGTAAATGACTAATATTCTAT
This sequence comes from Sigmodon hispidus, assembly GCA_004025045.1. Classification (NCBI taxonomy): domain Eukaryota; kingdom Metazoa; phylum Chordata; class Mammalia; order Rodentia; family Cricetidae; genus Sigmodon; species Sigmodon hispidus. Next base: position 12,370 of record PVIH01015542.1, on the reverse strand, counting down.
GGCATATATGTGTTACATTTTCATCATCTATTAGTCAGTTGGAGAACATTTTGGTTGTTTCTGTTTCCTAACTATTGTGAACATAGTGCCATGAACTTGGCTGGGCAAGTATAGGTTGGAGTCTTTCAGGCACAAAGCTGGATCATATGGTAGATTTATTTTTAGCTTTTTGAGAATTCACCATACTGATTTCCAGAGTAGATGCATAAGTCTGTAATCCCACCAAAGGTGAATGCTGCTTTCTCCTACATCTTCACCAGAAGACAACAATTATAGTCGACTATATATGCTATAGAGCACTAGAATTTTTTCTCCCATGTTTACAGCACTAGATGCTCAACCTTACTCTTGTTTCCCCCTCCGCTCTCTACTTTTTCTAACCTCCAGAAATACTATTCTGCTCCCTATTTCTAAATCTTGACTTTTAGCTCTCATGTATGAACAAAAAACTGTGTCCACATATGAGTAAGATCCTGTGTTATTTACAATAAAAAATTATTCGACCATGAGTAATTGAAAAAGAATGAAATTCTATCATTTGAAAGTGGATGAAACTGAATAGAATATGTTATGTTAAATGAGATTGACATACTGCTTGGTTCACCAAGAGGGTGAATATTATGTCAGATGAAATAGCTACACATAGAAAGATAAATATTGCTTATTCCTTTTTAATGCTATTTTAATGATTTTATAATGGCTCATTTCTCTATTTGTCTTATATATTAAGCTTTTCTCCCCACACTTTGCTTTTATGAAAAGGATAATGAGAAATATTGTACACAAGTTTTTCTTTTATTTAATTCTTTTCTTCTGATATAAATTCATGGATATATGTTGCTATTGAGGAAAGACATAATTGTTCATAGCATAAAATTTCATTCTGTGCACTTAGAGGGTCTAAATTCACTTTCCTGTTTACTTCTCATCTACATGTTGGACATTACTTTCAGCTAAGTTCTCAGTTCTTCAGTATTTTTAGTAAATTTGTCCAGAAACATCGATGCTTGTATCTTAAATCCAAGAAATTACCCATAAATAGTATATGTTGCATATGTAACAACAACTTTTATCAGCCATGTAAAATGTACTCTGGATCATGCTTAATGCTATTATTGAATTTAATGTTACTGCAAACTTTATTGATTATAAATAATCTTTGAATTATCCTAAAACAAACTATAAAAAAGCACAAAAATGAAATAAACTAAACTATCAGGTCCAGGAAGATATGTTTATGGCTCTGTTCTTCACTTACCTCTAGAAAATGGGCAAAAGGTTGACAAAAGTGTGGTTATTGAATCATTGTGAGGAGATGGAATATTGCTATGATTTTATGGAATGTTTACAAAGTTATGTAAGGTACTTTAAAAGCATTATAGCATTTTATTTCAATAAGGAACATGTTTGTGTGCATGTTTCACTGGTTTGAAAGTCTTTGGAAATTTGAACAAATCAACATAATTGATTGCCAAGCTTGAGATGATGGTGGTTTTATTTTACAAATAGACAGTTGAAATTTGAATGGAAAAGAAAACGTACTTTTAAATTATACCATCACTGTTCTTGATAAGAAAATATAAGCTGTTGAAAACCTGGAGATCAAAGGATTTCATATTATTGTCCTAGCTATTCTATATAGGAGTTATTTGACCGTATTTAAAGCTTATTTTCATCCTTTGAGATTCCACTTTACTTTTCATTTACTTGTTTTTCTCTTCTTTTTCAAATAGGAATTTAAGATATACCAAACTCTCAAAATTGCATTCATGTTTATGTTAATTATGAAAGAAAGATTTAAACTACCTCTGTACTTTCCACTTAATTTCTTACACTTGTCTTGCTTCGGTTACTTCTGCTTTCTTCTCTCACTTTACTCTTTAAGAGTTAGGTACTTCATAAAGTCTTTAATGACCTCTATAGTGAAGTAATTACTTCCCAGTTCTGTTTTAGCATAATATTTCATCCACAGCTTTATTAAATCTTTTTATCCTGCTGCTATAATTATGCACTTCCTCACTGATTCTCCCACTAGCATGTGAGCTGTGGGTAAAAGAAACTACATTCTAATTTTCCTTGACTATTTAGAAAAAGTAGATATCAATGACATACATTTCTCAACATCTGAAGTGTCAGAGTCCCAGGGCATCAAGGAAAGCAGTGTTTCTAGTGCCAGAAGAGGATAGTAGTATGGCTCATGGCTGTTTTCAAATAGAAACAGACGTTAAAATGGGAGGTTTCAAATCTGGCTGCAGATTAGACTTGAAAAATGCCTATACCTCACTCTAATTTTGACCACATAAATGAGAATATTGAAAATTGATAGATACTTCAGTCTTTTCTAAGCAATTCTAATGTGCTTCTAAAGTTGAATACTGCTGAGCTTGAAGCCAAAGAATTCAGTTTCCTCAGACAGTATACATTGTAAAATGAACAGAAGAGAAGATAAGATTCAGGGTAAAGTTAACTTGAATCCAGGAAGAGCATTAAAGCTGTTATAAATACATAAAGTAGGGAGAGGCCCCAATTATTACACGGGTGATAGTGCATCCTCAGCATAATAGCTAGCAGGATTGAGAAATCAGATAGGCACGGATAGTAGATGGTGAGAGAACAATTTCTAATTGTGACAATTGGGTGCATACAGTCATAAATTCCTTATGAACACTTATGAAACATGGCTTGTGCCTACTAGCTTGACAGATTTATATGGTCCTACCTCTATAACAAAAGAGCACTAGGAAATTTCTTTTAAAATGTCATTTTTACATTGAGTAGATATGGGAGAGTGGACAGCCTTGTCTTGTTCCTAATTTCAGTAGGATTGCTTTGAATTTCTCTCCATTTAGTTTGATGTTGGTTTTTGGCTTCTTGTAAATTGCTTTTATTATATTTACGTATGTTCCTTGTATCCCTGATATATCTAAGACCCTTATCATGAAGGTGTGTTGGATTTTGTCAAAGACATTTTCAGCATTTAATGAGATGATTATGTGGTTCTTATTTTTCAGGTTGTTTATATGATGGATGACATTGACAGATTTTTGTATGTTGAATTATCTTTATTTTTTGTATGATGAATCTTACTTGATCATGGTGAATGATTTATTTTGATATGTTCTTGGATTTGGTTTGCCAGTATTTTATTGAGTATTTTTGCATGTATGTTTATGCGGAAGATTGGTCTTTCTTTGTTGCATCTTTGTGTGGTTTAGGTATCAGGGTGTCTGTAGCCTCATAAAAAGAGTTTGGCAATGTACCTTCTGTTTCTATTGTTTGGAACAATTTGAAGAGTCTTCATATTAGTTCTTCTTTTAAATTGTGGTAGAATTCTTAACTGATGCTATCTGGTCTGGGGCTTTTTTTGTGTGTGTGTGTGACAGACTTTTTTTTCCACTTTTTTTTTTTGAATATTGTGTTTCTTTTTCTTTTTCATTATGTCAAAGTCTCATTTATTTATCCATGTATCCCCTTGTTGAAACTCCCTTCTTCCTCCTGCCCTTCCCAGTCACTTTCTCTTCTCCACATATCCCCATCCCCTCCACAGCAAGGGTAGGAGGTCCTAAGGTCCCAGTATGGATCAATTCAGCCTCCAGTCCTGGCAGATCCAGTTTCTTCACCCAAACATCAAGACTGGGTCAGGTGTTCCACTGGAAGGACTGGGTTCCAAGGTACCAGTCCAAGGTGTTTCAGATCCCAAGCTGTTCAATGGTTGTGGTTTGCAGGTTGGGCATGTTTGCTTTTTGCTTTTTGGTTTAGAGTCCACTAATGAGTGAGTACATCCCCTGCTTATCTTTCTGGGTTTGTGATACCTCACTCAGGAGGACATTCTCCAAATCCATCCATTTGCCTGCAAATTTTAGAATATCACTGTTTTCTTACTGCTGAGTAGTACTCCATTGTGTACACACAGTTTGTTAATTCATTCTTCAGTTGAGGGGCATCTAGGTTGTTTAGTGGTTCTTACTATTTTGAACAAGGCTTCTATGAACATAGTTGAGCTAATGCCATTGGAGTGCAACTGTGCGTCTTTTGGTTATACACCCAGAAGTGGTATTGCTGGATCCTTGGGGAGATTGATTCCCAGTTTTCTGAGAAACCTCCATATTGCATTCCAGAGTGGCTGAACAAGCTGACACTCACACCAACAATGGAGGAGTGTTCCCCTTGCTCCACAACCTCTCCAGCATAGGATGTCATCTATGTCTTTTATCTTAGCCAATCTAACAGATGTCAGGTGGTATCTCAAAGTTGTTTTGATTTGCATTTCTCTGATGGCTAAAGATGTTGAGTACTTTTTCAAGTGCCTTTCAGCCATTCATAATTTTTCTGCTGAAACTTCCCTTTTTAGTTTTGAACCCCATTTTTGGATTGGGTTATTCAAGGTTTTGGGCTCTGGATTCTTGAGTTCTTTATATATCTTAAAGATCAGTCCTCTATCACTTGTAGGGTTGGTGAAGATCTTTTCCCATTCTGTAGGCTGTCATTTTGTCCTATTAACAGTGTCCTTGGCTTTACAGAAGCTTCTCAGTTTCAGGATGTCCCACTTATGGATTGTTGTTCTTAGTGTCTGTACCATTGGTGTTATATTTAGGAAGTGGTCGCCTGTGCCAATTTGTTGGAGGGTATTTCCCACTTTCTTTTCTATCAAGTTTAAAGTGGCTGGGTTTATGTTGAGGTCTATGATCCACTTGGATTTAAGTTTTGTACAGGATGACAGGCTTGGATCTATTTGCATTTTTCTATACACTACCAACCAGCTATGCGAACACCATTTGTTAAAGATGCTATCTTTTTTCCATTGAATATTTTGGGCCTCTTTGTCGAAAATCATGTGTTCATAAGTTTTTGTGTTAATGCCTGAATCCTCATTTTGATTCCATTGATCCACAAGTCTGTTTTTAGCCAGTACCAGGCTGTAGCTCTATAGTATAACTTGAAGTCCGGCATAGTGATGCCTCCTGAGGTTCTTTTGTTGAGCAAAACTGTTTTGGCATTCCTGGCTTTCCTGTTATTTCTAATGAAGTTGAGCATTGCTTATTCAAGTTCCACCAAATATTGTGCTGGGATTTTGAGGGGCAGTGCATTGAATCTGTAGATTGCTTTTGGAAGAATTGCTATTTTTTACTATGTTGATCCTACCTATCCAGGAGCAAGGGAGATATTTCCATTTTCTTTTTATTATTATTATTATTATTATTATTATTATTATTATTAACAAAGAAGTCACACTTTCTATCCTTGTATATCCTTATTCAAGGTCCCTTCGCCCTTCCACCACATCAGGTCATTCTTCTCCACAACTTCCCATCCCCTCCCTGGGCAGGCAGCAGACAGTCCCATGGTCCCACTGACCCAACATTGCTTAGTTCAGTCTCCACTCCTGGCAGATCCAGTTTTCTCCCCCCTCCCTCAAGAGTGAGTCAGGTGTTCCTCTAAGGGGAGTGGGATCCAAGGAGTCAGTCCAGGGTATTTTTGATCCCAAGCTGTTCTTATATCCTCTTCAATTTCTTTCTTCAGTGACTTAAAATTATTGTCAAATAGATCTGTTACTTCTTTGGTTATAGTTACTCCAAGTTATTTAATGCTATTTGCAGCTATTATAAAGGGTGATGTTTCTCTTATTTCTTTTTCAGCCTTTTTATATTTAGTGTATAGGAGGGCTGCTGATTTCTTTGAGTTAATCTTGTATCCTGCTACATTTTTAAAGGTGTTTATTAGCCACAGCAGTTCCTTAGAAGAATGTTGTGGGTCACTTATGTATACAATCATGTCATCTGCAAATAGAGACAGTTTCACTTCTTCTTTTCCAATTTGTATCCCCTTAATCTCCTTTCATTCTCTTATTGCTTTAGCTATAACTTTGAGAACTATATTGAATAGATAAGGGGAGAAAGGACATCCTTGTCTAGTTGTTGATCTTAGTGAGATTGCTTTCAGCTTTTCTCCATTAAGTTTGATGTTGGCTGTCATCTTCTTGTAAATCGCCTTTATTATATTTAGATATTTTCCCTGCATTTCTGATCTCTCCAAAGCTTTTATCATAAAGGACTGATAGATTTTGTCAAAGTCTTTTTCAACATCTCAGGATATGATCATGTGTTTATTTTTCCTTCAGTTTGTTTATATGATGGATGACATTTATGGTTTTTCATATGTTGAACCAACCCTGCATTTCAGGGATGAAGACTACTTGGTCATGGTGGATGATTCTTTTTTATATATACGGTTTGCCAAAATTTTGTTGAGAATTTTAGCATTAATATTCATGAGGAAAATTGGTCTGTAATTCTCCTCCTTTGTTGTGTCTTTGAGTGGGTTGGGTATTAATATAATTGAGGTCTCATAAAAGGAGTAATGGTAGTAATTCTTCTTTGAATGTCTGGTAGAATTTTCCACTGAAATTATCTTGACCTGGGCTTTCTTTACTTGGGAGGCTTTTATGACAGCTTCAATTTCCTTTATGGTCATAGGTCTGTTTAGGTATTTAATCTGGTCTTCATTTAATTTTGATAAATGGTACCTGTCCAAAACGCTGTTCATTTCTTAGAAGAAAATCTAGAGGTTTTCCCTTTTTGTGGAATATACATCTTCAAAGTATGACCTGATAATTTTCTGGATTTTCTGGGGGTCTGTTGTTATGCCCTACTTTCCATTTCTGATTTTGTTGATTTGCATACTCTCTCTCTGCTTTTTGATTAGTTTGGATATGGGCTTATATATCTCATTGACTTTCTCAAAGAACCAACTCTTTGATTCTTTGATTGTTTGTATTGTTCTTTTTCTTTTAATTGTATTGATTTCAGCTCTAAGTTTGATTATTTCCTGCCATATACTCCTTCTAGGTGAATTTGCTTCTAATTTTTCTAAGGTTTACAGTTGTGCTGTTAGTTCTCTAGTGTGGAATTTCTCTTGGCTTTTCATATATGTACCTAGTGCTATGAATTTTCCTCTTAAGATTGCTTTCATTGTGTCCCACGAGTTTGGGTACATTGTAGATTCATTTTCATTAAATTCTAGGAATACTTTGATTTCTTTCTTAATTTCTTCCTTGACCCAGTGGTGGTTCAGCTGAGTGATGTGTAGTTTCCATGAGTTGGTAGGCTTTCTGTGATTTTTGATGTTGTTGAACTGTAACTTTAGGCCCTGGTGGTCCAATATGATACAAGGGATTATTTCCACTTTTTGGTATCTGTTGATGTTTGCTTTATGAGCAATTATGTGGTCAATTTTGGAGAAAGTTCCATGAGGAGCTGAGAAATACGTATACTTTGGGTGGAAGCTTCTGTAAATATCTATCAAATCATTTGCACCATAACCTCTGTTAGACTCCTTATTTCTCTGTTGAGTCTCTGTGTGATTGACCTATCCAGGGATGAAAGTGGGGTATTGAAGTCTCCCACTATTAGGGTGTGAGAATTGATGTGGGATTTGAGCTTTAGCAGTGTTTCTTTTACATAGGTAGGTACCCTTATATTAGGGGCATAAATATTCAGGATTTAAATCTCCTCTTGAACAATATTTCCTGCTATGAATAAGTAATGACCATCTTGGTCCCTTTTAAATGCTTTTAGTTTAATGTCTACTTTGTTAGATATTGGGATGGCAACTGTAGCTTGTTTCCTAGGGCCATTTGCTTGGAAAATCTTTTCCCAACCCTTTACTCTGAACCTGTGTTTGTCTTTGTGGTTGAAGTGTGTTTCTTGTATGCAGCAGAAGGATGGCTTCATTTTTTGTATCCATTTTGGTAGTGTGTGTCTTTTTATCGGTAAGTTGATCCCATTGATATTAAAGGATATTAGTGACCATTGATTGATGTTTCCTGCTATTTTTGGTGGTAGCTTGCATACATTTCCTTTCTCTGGGTTTTCTTCTGTGGGATTAGTGTATGTTTCTGGTTTCATGTGTGTATCTGGGGTCTTTAGAATGGAGTTTTCCCTCTAATGTTTTCTGGAGGGCCAGATTGGTAGATGGGTATTGTATCAGTTTGACTTTGTCATGAAATATCTTGTTTACTCCATCTATGGTGATTGATAATTTTGCTGAGTATAGTAGTGTAGGTTGTCAACCATGTTCTTTTAGTGTCTGTATAACTTCTGACCAAGCCCTTCTTGCTTCCATCATTTCCATTGAATAGTCAGGTTTTATCCTGATGGGTCTGCCTGTATAAGTGAGTTGGTCCTTTTCTTTTGCAGCTCTTAAAATTTTTTCTTTGTTCTGTATGTTTTGTGGCTTGGTTATTATGTGGTAAGCTGACTTTTTTGGGGGGTCATATCTATTTGGTAGTCTGTAAGCTTCTTGTATCTTTATAGACATTTCCTTCTTTAAGTTAGGAAAGTTTTTTATGATTTTATTGAATACATTATCTGTGCCTTTGAGTTGGTATTCTTCTCCTTCTTCTATTCCTATTATTCCCAGGTTAGGTCTTTTCATGGTGTCCCAGATTTTCTGAACATTTTGTGTTAAGTTTTTTTGGGTTTTAGTATTTTCTTTGACTGACATATCTATTTCTGCTACTGTGTCTTCCACTTCAGAGATTCTGTGTTCCATCTCCTGGAATCTGTTGGTTATGCTTGTATCTGTAGTTACAGCTCTTTTCTTCAAATTTCTATTTCCACCATTGCCTTATTTTGTGCCTTTTTTATTGCTTCTATTTCAGTTTTTAGTTCCTCGAATATTTCTTTCATTTTTTGGTTTCTCTTTTCTTAGTGTTCTTTTCAGGATTTGTTCATCTCTTCCAATTTTTTGTATGTATTTTCTTCTATTTCTTTAAGAACATTTTTTATATCTTTTTTGAAGGCTTCAGTAATCTTCATAAAGTTGTTTTTGGTGTTGTTTCCTTCTGTTTGCTCTTCATTGCTCTGTTTATGTCTTGTAGTTGTAGAACCACCAGTTTCTTCTGGTGCTGCCTTTTTAAAATATTGTTATATGTATTTTTTGCACTTGCGTCTACCCATGGCTTCAGTGGTTCACTGTTAGGCAGCTTCTACTCAGCTGATGCAAGAGGACTTGTGTATCTCCTGTCTGCTCTGAGCAAGAGGCCTGCTTGATCTCGGACTCTGCTCTGTTCAGGTGTCTGAATTTCAAATTCTCAGTCTTTCTCAGATGAAGCATTTCACCCTGGAGGTGGTGCCCGACTGTGCAAGCCCCCCTTTTAGGTGTAGCTGGAGGAGTCTCTTGCTGCCAAACCCTAGTCCTGTCCTGAGATCAGATTCTAGGGATTGGCCAAAAAGAATCTTTTAAATAGTAAAATAATAATAAAAATAGACATTTTTTAATTATTTATTTTTGTGTGTATTTTTGCTCATGTGTATTTACATGTATGGGTATGTATATGGATGATAAAAATCAATGTTGAATGTCTTCTATCATCTTCTATCTCATTATTACTTTTGCTGTTATTTATATTATGGTTATGATTATAACTGTTTTCCTCATTTTATCAGTTCTTTAATATTTTTTATAGTTTGTTTTGATTATATTCATCTGGCTTCCCCAACTCATCCCAGATTCAATGCTGTCTCCCTACGTACCCAACTTTGTGTCATCTTTTTTTTTTCTTTGTTTTTAAACCCACTGAGTCCAGCTAGTGCTGTCTATATATTCTTGGATTTGTCATCTTCCAAAGGCATGTGACCATTGAACCTGGGGCTACATGCTTAGAGAAAATTGATTCACCATGTTTTACGTGGTATCAATTGCCAGTAGTTCCCTATGTTACAAGTGAGGTTTCATGTCCATATTTCTTCTATGTGCTGGGATTTTTGTCTAGTTCAAGATCTTATATGCTGCCTCAGTCCTTATCAGTTTACATGTGTACTTTCTTTCCCTGCTATGCCCAGATAACACTGATTCCTTGGAGTTTCCTACCATTCCTACCTCTTGCAGTCTTTCCATACCCTCTTTCACAATGATCCCTGAGTCTGGAAAAATCCCAATCTTACTTTTTTGAGACAGAATCACTCACTAAACCTCAAGCTCACCAATTCAAACATACTGACAGGCCATCAAACTCCAGAGAGACACCTGTCTCCTACCTCCAACCAATGCTGGGGTTATGGCATGTGTCTGCCAAGCCTGGCTTTTACTTGGCTTGTAGGGATTCAAACTGAGGTTCTTATGATCAGTTATCAGACACTTTACCCACTAAGCCAATTTTCTAGCACCCAAACCAGAAGTTCCAGCTTTTCATTTTCTTTTCTCATTATTTCCTTCGATATCATTGTAAGAGTCTCATGGTCTGCCAACTGAGTTAATACCATTGTAATATGTTGAAAAGAAACACTAGAAGGCACAACTCATCACAAAGTTTCTCTCTTCTTAAACTCTCTGGTAATTATGTGAGTCCCAAAGTAATATAACAACTTTGAAAATGCAGACACAATGCCTCTCATAGGTTACAAATTTAATAAGAGTGAGTCATGTTGGGATGAGGAAAGCAGACATGCCTGGAGTGGATGCTGAACTAAGCCACCTTGAGACCTTGGGACCTCCTGCCCTTTCTGGGGAGGAGATAAAGAGAGGTGGAGAAGAGAGAGTGACTGGAATTTGCGGGAGGGGGAAGGGAGCTTGAACAAGGACATACAGGGATAAAAAATATGACTTTATTCATAATAAAGGAAAAAAGAAAAAGGAAGATATAGATCTCAATTTCACTAATATTTGAGGGGCAGCGGTCTATAAAAAACACTAAAATGATAGTTCACTATAAATGTATATATTTAATATATGAACACTAACACTGACATTTTACTAGGAAGATAGCAAGATGATAACTTTAATGATGAACAATGATCTGAGAACTGTAGGGTGAAGAAAACTCCCACGAGTTTCAGGGCTTTTCTTAAGTTAAGCTGTCAACCAACCATGTTTTCAGTTTCTACTCTAAAGGAAGACAAATCAAGATAACAATCTGAGTTGGAATCATTTTCCAAATTACATTGGTTTGACCTATGGGGCTAACTGTGACCTTGGTGAAGACTTAGATACTGGATTGTTTACAATGAACTTCAAGATCTGTATGTTTCACTTATATAAAAAAGCATGCTAAACAAAACTGTTAAACTTTGGTTTAGACAGTTTTTCAGTCTTTTTTCCTTGGTTGTGTAAAACTATGAAACACTAATATGAATTTATGTGTGATCGGCTAGTGATTTATAATGGGCTTCTTGTCTTAAATTTTTATGTGTATAGGAATTGCAATGTTATATAAGTACTGTGATGCTTGTCAAGGCACCATTTTCTTTTCGGCATTTAAAATGAATCATTTGCCATAGCCAATTGCAATTAAATTAAAATTTACACATCACAGAAAATGTATAATGGCTTCATGTATCTAGATGTTGTACGAATGGCTTCTCCATTGTTTTTCAACAAAGACTAATCTGAGACATGCTTATTGGCTATTGAACCACACAAAAATAGTTTAAACAGGAGTGAGTCTGGTCAAGAGTGTTACAGTCTCCTATAAATCTTTGTTCTAACACTGCTTTTGTTTCCCGTAGCTTGTCAATGATGCTGATGAAACATTTCATATGTTGCACTTTAGATGGAAATATTTTTAGTAATGAGCAACAACATTTTCACCCTTAAATAGCAGCTAGCACTCATGTATTAATATAACATTATTTAACACAGATAACAACACTTACTACTGAATGTTACTTTGCCCTATGCAGAACTGCAAACTACATAAATAACTTCTTTTATGTCTCACAGTAGTACTGAAATGTGCACTATTATCCATTCATTTGTTAAATTTTTTTCTGTACTGGAGATGAAATTGTATTCTTTTTCTCTCCTGGAGATAGAATCGTGCTCCACGAAGAAGCTATATGTGCCATCTAGGTAGATGCTCTTATTAGCAGAACATAGAGCAGACTTTGAAGTTGTTCGTTTGAAAAGCTTTGACTGGAATTTTTATTTTTTCTATCGACAGTAAAACATTTATTGTTTTAATTGCTGCTTTACTAAATTGTTTAATTGTGGAGACATTTTTGATGTATCTTAGAATGACCTGAGATGCTTTTCAAAATATATGTTAATTTTTAGATATAGTTTAGGCTATCCTCATACTTGGGATCCTCTTGCCTCTGCTTCTTCAGCATATCTTATTAGCATGTAGCTTCTTTTAAGTCTAGATTCTGTAAAACCAAATAAGATAGACCATGTAGGATAATTCTCATGTGGTAACTTGTGGTAAATTCTATTATTGTGCATGTGAGTCACTTTATCAAGATGCAAGTTCCAATTTAGTAGGTTTGTGCCTGAGCCTGATCTTTTGATATCTTTATATTTATTTATTTATTTATTTATTTATTATTTGGTGATTTTACATTGTGCAACCCATCAAACTCAGTTATCAGTCATC
>PVIH01015541.1:11379-49309 GCA_004025045.1 Sigmodon hispidus | reverse complement strand
AGGTATTAGCTCAACTATGTTCATAGCAGCATTATTTGTAATAGCAAGAACCTGGAAACAACCTAGATGTCCCTCAACTGAAGAATGGATTAACAAACTGTGGTACATCTACACAATGGAATACTACGCAGCAGTAAGGAAAAATAATATCCTAAAATTCACAGGCAAATGGATGGATTTGGAGAATATCCTCCTGAGTCGAAGTCTCACAAACTCAGAGAGATAAGCAGGGGATGTACTCACTCACTAGGGGTCTCTAAACAAACAAACAAGAAAAAAAGCCAAACATGCCCAAGCGGCAAACCACAACCACGGAACAGCTTGGGATCAGAAGCACCCTGGACTGACCCTTTGGATCCCACTCCACCTAGAGGAACACCTGACTCACTCTTGAGGGAGGAGGGAAATACTGGATTTGGCCAGAAGTGGAGACTGATCTAAGCATTATTGGGTCAGGGGGACCATAGGACTGTCTGCTACCTGCCCCGGGAGGGGATGGGGAGTCGTGGAGAAGAAAAATGACCTGATGTGGTGGGAGGGGGAAGGGACCTTTAATAAGGATATGCAGGGATGAAAAAAAAATTCAGAGAAATAGCTGAACTCAAAGTAAATATATGTGTAGCAATCTTATTTGCATTATCACCCTTGATAAGTCATGATTATGATTTTTATCCTCTTTATAATTATTATTAACTTTTCAGCATTTTAAATTCATTTTACTGTTTTTTTGATAAAAACAAAATAAAGAAAGAAAAAAAAATAAATACAAGTAGATAAACTTGTGAAGTTAAGAAATGTTAATGCTTTGCAAATTGTGCTGCTTTCTATTTTTATTTACTACTCCTTAGGGAAATGTTAATAAATAAAAAGAATAGAACAAAAAAAAATTTGTAATTATTGAATTAACCACACTTTATGCATTTGCTGGCAAAAATCTCCTAATTATACATTGAAAATTAGAAATTAAGTTTGTGCTAAAGAGAGCAGTTTATTTAGGTTAAACAGCCTTAAGTACTCCTTAAGTTTCACTTTTATTGAAAAAAATGAATGTTAAAAAGAGCTCAACACAAAATCCTAACAACTTCAAGCATTCATCTGACACTGCATCTCTAATTAAAATGTTCAACTAAATTGCACTTTTCTCCAGCTTTCTTATTATTTTCATACCTACTTTACAGACAACTAATAAAGATTTCCTAATTTTTATATAGATTTTAAAGACTATAATTTCTTGTATCTTCTTTATGCATTTTGATGACTTAATTGCTATGTTATGGCTGCACTTCTCAGAAAGCATTGAAAAGTGTTAATTACTTTGTACTTTGGTTAGATATGAATTTATGTGAAATTTAACATTTTTCTCTCAAAGCAAATAAAAATCATGTTTATTATGTCACGTAAATGTTACAGAATGATTTAAAATAATTAAGTCAGGAACTTGAACTTGTACTAGATTCAAACTACTTGTATGATACATAAAAGAAATTTTTGGCATAATCATAGAATAGTGATTTTAATCAGGATAAGTTAGTCATGGAGCATCTGGGCTGTGTGTGTGTGTTTGTGTGTGTGTATGCTTTAAATATATACATTTATTAGTTACTTCGCAAAAGTTGGAAAAGATAATGAAAAAGTATAAAGTCAACGTATAATGGGCTTTATAAAGCAATCAGATTTTGAAGCAGTCCTTCAAACTCAGGTCTTAGTGTATCATCTTATTTCTTGTCTTCAAGGAGAAAATTTTCCCTAATAATTTTTATAAGAAATTGTGGGTGCACTATTACTTGATGTGGTTTCATGAGCTTTCTTATCAATTATACTTCTATTTAAAATAGCTTTTGTCTTTAACTGAAATGCACCACATAAGGAATATATTTTAATTAATTGATTAATTAAAAGACTGGTTTTAATCAATGATTGTATCTAAAAGCTAAACATAAATTTTTCCCACTAATGCCTACATGTACAAATGATAAAATCAGATTACAGTTATGGAACTTAAAAAAATACATTAAATGGGGAAAGTTTCACCATGGTATTTAAGGGAAGATAAAAATATTTATAGTTTCCTTACAATGGAAAAATACTCTTTAAAATATACAGACATTTTGTTATTAATGAGTTAGATATTAATAAAGCAATAAAAAATTTAATATACAAGAAGTTGAAAATGCAATTTATTTTCCAAACCTGCCAATCAGCTTAGGCTAGAACTAAACAGAGCTACAAAGTAGTAGATGTATAACTTCTGGGTTTTCCTGCTTCCTTTTGACTACTCAGCCTCACCTAGTCACTATCCCACTGCAAATCAGTGCCTATAAGAAAGCGAGAAACTTGAGATATTAGAATTTAAAGCCAGCTTCTACTATGTTTTTCTTCTGCATCATGATAGAGCTAAAAAAGGCATTTCAGGGCATGTATCAATGAAATACATATACTGAAACAGCATGTAAGTCTGACTACATACCAAGCTAAGAATTTTTAAATAAAATTTCTGCTTTTTTTTTGTAGTTTAAGCTCCATGCCTTACCCCTCACAACACAATGATTACAGATTCTATTGAAATATTCACATGACAAGTTTTAAGGCTTTATATACTTTAATTATTCTATCCTGTTACCCACCATTGTTATTTTCCATGAACAGTAAAAATTCTAAGGCATGGGACTGGAGATTATTGTCTTTTTAAAGAAATAACTTCTTCTAGATATTTAAATGCCGAAGTAAGTCAATCAAACTATAATTGACTCTAATTGGTACTCCCACAAGCTCTTCATATTTTACAAAAAGTATCTGAAGTTAAAAAGAGGTGAAAAATTCAGCTATGACTTTAAGTTTTTTAATATTTCTAAGAAAATAATTTCTGTATAAGCTGGGGAAAGAAAAATAAAAAGTATTAGCCACAATAAACCAGAGACAGCTACATTAAAAACAATATTCTACTAGTTAGTCCAACATTTTTACTGTTAACCTGATTTTCTTACAAAATGATTGAAAGTTATAACTTTTGTTATGCTTAGGAAAAAACACAATCTCAGGGTGAATGTGAAGCTCAGTACATAAAATGCTCCATTATAAAACAGGAAGCCGAGGGTGCATCCTCCAAATTAATTAATGAATGCATTGTCTATTCATACACACACACACACACACACACACACACACACACACACACACACACACACACGGCAGTTTGAATAAAATTTCCCCAGTAGTAGTGGACATTTGAAACTTTGAAACCCAGTTGGTGCTGCTTATGAACTTGGAGAGATACAACTTTGATAGAAAAGGGGTATCACTTGAAAAAGGCTTACAGGTTCTCAAAGTTTCATGCCATTTCCAGAGCACTCTTTATATATTGTTTCTAGTTCCAGAAAGTTTCAAAGATGTAAGCTTCTGTTCCTGACACCATGACTTCACTTGACCATTATGAAACTTAATTTTCTTGAACAATAAGATAAAAAATAAACGTTCATTCTTTGTATATATTTCTTTGGTAAGAAAATTTTCACAGCTGTGAAAAGTAACTAAGTCAGAAATTGGTACAAAGGAGTATTGCTATTGCTGTGACAGAGATGACTATGTGCGGCTTTGTGGTTGCTGTTCTTGTTTTCTTTGAAGAAATGTCAAAAAGTTTTGAACTTTGAACTAGAAAAGCTCTGTAATATTTTAAGCATAGCTTGATATTCATTGGTGCCTGGATATCAAAACATCTACTTTGGTGTCTGGAAAGCAGTAATACTGAGAGCTATGTTAACAGTGGATGTTCATCTCAAAAATTTTCAGAGGGAAATAATCATATTGATTGTGATGGAGTCCATTATTCTGATAATTTGGCAATAAATATAGCTGTTTTCTTCCCTGGTCACAAGTATTTGCCTGAGGTTAAATTAGAAATAGATTTATCTCTTGGGAAGTGTAGATTTTAAAACAACTATTGATTCTGGGATGTAGTCACCAGAAGCCACTTTTTTTTTTTTTTTGCAGATCTATAATGATAAAAAGAAAATGGTATAAACATATACAAAATATACAGTTTTGTATATGATATAGGACAAAAAAACTTAATGTTTCAAACAAAACATTTGCTGGAAGAGGTTATTTTTAAAATAAATAAATAAATAAAGCCCTGATTACAGATGAGTAAATAAATTTGTGCCTCCTGGACAAGATTGCTTCTAGCTAAGCTTCTATCTTGCAAAAAGAAAAAATAAAAGAAATATACTACTTGATATCTGAGTTTGATGGGATGCATTATGTAGGAACACCAGATAATAAATATATATATATATAAAGAAAAAAAATAATCTAAGAATTACAAAGGTGTAAAATGATTTTTAAATTAAATAAAATGTCACAGGGTGATGTGGCAAGTAATTTTCTTGGCCTGTTATATAAAACAATTTAAATGTTTACTTACCAGTGACTGAACACTTATCTGACTGTCTTGTCTTAGTTCTTCTGTAGTTGTCACCTGTCTGCATAAAGCTATTGGTAAGGCAAATATTGAAATAACTGTAACTACAATGTAATAGTAAATAAAAGAAATCTTTACAAAAAAAGAAATGTACTACTTTTAGAAGAGAATAAGAAGAAAAATTCTGGCAAACCATATACAACAAAATAAAAAATATATCATCCACTGCAAACATGTAAGCTTCATCTCAGAAATGCCGAAATGGTTCAACATACAAAAAACAGTAAATGTCATCCATCAAATAAACAAATTGAAGGAAAAAAAATCACATGATTATATCCTAAGATGCTGAAAAAGCTTTTAACAAAATCTAACTCTCTTTTATGGTAAAAGTCCTGGAAAGATTAGGAATAAAGGGAAAATATCTAAATATAATAAAGGTGATTTACAAGAAGTTGACAGCCATCATCAAATGGAGAAATATTCAAAGCAATCCAACTAAAATCAGGAACTAGAAAAGGATCTTCTCTATCCACTTATCTGTTCAATACAGTTCTCAGAGTTTTAACTAAATCAATAAGAGAACACAAGAATATTAAGGAGATTCAAATTAGAAAAGAAGAAGTGAAATTATCTCTGCTTGCAGACGATATGATTGTGTACATAAGTGAAAACAACATTCTACCAAGAACTTCTACAGCTGATAAACACCTTCAGTGATGTAGCAGGATACAAAATTAACACAAAGAAATCAGTAGTCTTCCTATATACTAAAGATAAGAGGGCTGAAAAAGAAATAAAGGAAACATCACCCTTTATAATAGCTGCAAATAGCATTAAATGCCTTGGGGTAACTATAAACAAAGAAGTAACATGTCTATTTGACAAAATTTTTAAGTCACTGAAGAAAGAAATTGAAGAGGATATAAGAAAATGGAAAGCTCTCCCATGTTCCTCGATAAGTAGGATCAACATAGTAAAAAAGGCAATTCTACTAAAAGCCATCTACAGATTCAATGCACTGCCCATCAAAATTCCAACACAATATTTTTTGGATCTTGAAAGAACAATACTCAATTTCACTTGGAATAACAGGAAAGCCAGGATTGCCAAAACAATTTTGCTCAACAAAAGAACCTCAGGAGGCATTACCATCCCTGACTTCCAGTTATACTATAGAGCTACAGTAACAAAAACAGCTTGGTACTGGAATAAAACATACTTGTGGATCAATGGAATCAAATTGAATATCTGGATATTAACTCAGAAGCATATAAACACCTGATTTTTGACAAAGAGACCCATAATATTCAATGAAAAAAAGATAGCTTTTTTAACAAATGGTGCTGGCATAGCTGGATGACAGTGTGTAGAAAATGCAAATGGATCCAGCCTATCACCCTGCACAAAACTGAAATCCAAGTGCATCAAAGACCTCAACATAAACCCAGCTACACTGAACCTGATAGAAAAGAAAGTGTGAAATACCCTCCAATAAAATAGCACAGGTGACCACAACCTAAATATAACACCAGTGGCATAGACACTAAGAACAACAATCAATAATTGGGAACTCCTGATATTAAGAAGCTTCTTTAAAGCCAAGGATACAGTCAATAAGACAAAACAACAGCCTACAGAATGGGAAAAGATTTTTTATCAACCATACAAGTGACAGAGGACTGGTTACTAAAATATATAGAGTACTCAAGAAACTAGAGCTAAAAACCTTGAATAACTCAATCAAAAACTTGGATTCAGATCTAAAATGGGAATTCTCAGCAGAAGAATTACAAATGGCTGAAAGGCACTTGAAAAAGTGCTCAACTTCTTTAGCCATCAAAGAAATGCATATCAAAACAACTTTGAGATACCACCTTACACCTTTCAGATTGGCTAAGATAAAAGACACAGATGACAGCCTATGCTGTAGAGGTTGCAGAGCAAGGGGAACATTCCTCCAATGTTGGTAGGAGCATAAACTTGTTCAGCCACTCTGGAATGCATTATGGCGGTTTCTCAAAAAACGGGGAATCAATCTCCCCAAGGATCCAGCAATACCACTCCTAGGTGTATACCCGAAAGATGCACATTTGCACTCCAGAGGCATTACCTCAACTATGTTCATAGCAGCATTATTAGTAATAGCAAGAATCTGGAAGCAACCTAGATGCCCCTCAACTGACGAATGAATTAACAAACTGTGATTCGTCTATACAATGGAGTACTACTAGCAGAGAGAAAAAATGATATCTCAAAATTTGCAGGCAAATGGATGGATTTGTAGAATATCTTCCTGAGCGAGGTATTTCAAACCCAGAAAGATAAGCAGAGGATGTACTCACTCATTAGTGGACTTCAAACAAAAACAGCAAAAAGCAAAGCATGCCCAAGCTGCAAACCACAACCCCTAAGCAGCTTTGTATCTGAAACACCTGAGAGTGGCACCTTGGATCCCACTCCCCCTAGAGGAACACCTGACTCAGTCTTGATGTTGCGGTGAGGAAACTGGATCTGCCAGGAGTGGATGTGACCTGAGCAGTATTGGGACCTTGGAACCTCCTGCCCATGCTGGGGAGAAGATGGGGAGATGTGCAGCAGAGACAGTGACTGGAGTGCATGGAAGTGGGAAGATACCTTGAATAAAGATATACATGGATGGAAAATGTGACTTTATTCATAATAAAAGAAGAGGAAAAATAAAGATGAGGGTGAATATACCCCAAAGCCCCTTCTCCCTTTCCTGGTCACTTTTGGATGGAGGACCCAACCCACTGAGTTTCAGCTGTGTGGACCAATTTAGCCTTACAAGAATCACACAACTCTTTTATCTGTTGCATCAGAACCTTCTAAATAAAATATATCCTTCTTTAAAAAAGAGGTATGTATTATATGCATTCTTCAGTTGAGGGGAAACTCTATGCCCCTCAGCCGAGGAATGGATTAACAAACTGTGATACATCTACACAATGGATTACTACTAAGCAGTAAGAAAAAATGATATTATAAAATTTGCAGGCAAATGGATGGATATGGAGAATATTCTCCTGATCAAAGAGGTATCACAATCCCAGAAAGATAAGCAATGGATATACTTATTCATAGTGGACTTTAAAAAAAAAAGGTGAGAGAAAAAAATATTTCCTCATGGCATATTTTATTTGCACATTTCTAATCAAATTCACAAAATTAGTTTCTTGTAGAACTAAAGATAACTCTTTAGGTTACATAGAATATGGAAAATGTAACACTTTCATGTTGGAATTTAAAGATTGAAATATTGACAAATAAAATCTATAAATCTATTGTAATCATGAAAATCAGGTATATAAAAGTATAAATAGTGAACGAATGTTTTCTTGCTGTGTTTATAGTTATCAAAAAGAAGATTACATTTTTTGTACAGAAGGAGAAGAGAATTTACACAAGATTCTTCATGTATAGAAGCAAAAAGTGTGCAATATTACTAGATTCATGAGGCAGGACTGTTTTCTCACATGTCAAATAAAACTGTGAGCTGTTAATACTTGTGTTGACTGGTTATATAATACTTCTTTATATGGTTCTTTCATATACACTTGGAGAAAGCTAAATAATTTAACATTTAATGCTTTCTGTAATTTAGGATTATCATCTTCTAAGATTTTGAACAAGAATATGCTTGGCTTTAATCCTCAGGTATGTTGGTTGATGAGCTAAACCAAAACTAAACAAAAAACCAAGTACTTCTTAGCACTGTGCCAGAATGGAAATAAACAGAGAATATCTCCAGGCTACTGTGTAATTACAAACTCTGTTATCCAAACATTTTCTTAAACCTTAGGTTCTTGATTCTTGAAAAAGAGAGCCAGTCGCTTCTCAGTGCAAATTGTAAATATCCTTTTGCATAAGCACATTAATGATCAAATATTAGATTACCCTTTTGTGACATTTTCTGAGCTTAATTTTTATTTAATTAAAATTATGTTAGGACTGCTGTAACATTTACAAGAATAACTCTGTGAAAGACATACTCTCTATCTTATTAAGTGCATATTTATCCAGCAGGCTAACATCTTAAGAAAACAGTGCCATCTGCTAAGAAAATGTTATAGATTTGATTTTGAGTTGTGAAAATTAAAATTTCTCATTATCAATCATTTTCATAAATAATAATTAACAATAGACCAAATCAATGTACATTTTAAATTTAAAAGATGTGCCACAGTATAAAATTTAATCTGATATATTTCTTTATTTCCTCTTAGGTCACCAATTTAAGATTTGTCATTCAAAAATTGAAAAGTAATATTGCTTGAAGCCCTCAAAAATCTTTGTTCTTTTCCATTGACTGATGAATAATCAGGAAACTTATATAGCCCAATATGACATTCGTCATATCATACTGTCATGTATTCTTAAAGTTAAGAATATGAATCTTAATACTTTTTAAATGATAAACCACGTTTTGTTAAAGTTACGTTCAATAAGTTCAATAAATTACAAAGTCATTAAATGTCTCTAGTTTGGGCAAATGCTTTAGTACATTTTGTTTCTCTCACAAATAGTGAGAAAGGTGCTATTGTTCCTATACTTCACAGGGGAAAAATCTTGTAGGAGGCATTTATTATGCCTATGTTAAAGTTTTATACCTTTCCCTTGAAAATATTATGTATTTTTAATTATCTTTGTGTGTGTGAGTGTGTAGTGTA
Source organism: Sigmodon hispidus (assembly GCA_004025045.1). Taxonomy (NCBI): domain Eukaryota; kingdom Metazoa; phylum Chordata; class Mammalia; order Rodentia; family Cricetidae; genus Sigmodon; species Sigmodon hispidus. The sequence continues at coordinate 40,201 of PVIH01015541.1, read as the reverse complement.
TTCCATTGGTTTTGTAAAGAACTTTAGAAAATATGATCTTATTTATTTATTATATGAAAAGACACTTGTTTTTGTAAAGGTACATCACTATGCTATGTAAATATGAACAACAAATGCTATGTAAATATGCGCACCACACTATTTTATTAGCAGAAAAATTATTCTAGTGTAATAACATAAATATTATATCAATGTATTTGACTTAATTTCTTGTTCTGCTGCTGGTTGGGTGAAATGTGAAGAATAGTAACACATAAAATAAAACTAAACAATCATGTTACTTTGAACCATGTCAAAGAGAAAGTAGCATCACCAGCGTAAATAAAAACATGCCATCAGAAGTGTTAAAATTAGAGAGTAGCAGATCAAGAATCAAGCTCAAAGAAGCAGGGAAACCCTTAGGACATGTGGATTCTGATATAAAATCTAGAGGCACACATCACAGGAGTGACATGTTTGTTGTTCTTTAATACACATCCCTAGTTCCATCATACTTTGTTCCTTCTATTTATAAATTTAATGAGTTTTATTAAGATTGCATTTTATGGTATATTGCCTAATACAGCACATATGCACATATAATGAAATATGGAGAAATGTATTCCTTTACAAAATTTTGTACAATTTGTACGTTGTACAAAATTATACATATTTTATGTTTAATTTTGCATATTAAATGGTACAAAGTCATTATAGCCAGGCCCAGATAGTGCACTCCTTTAATCCCAGTATTTGAGAAATCAGAGATAAGCAGATCACTCAGTTGAAGGCCAGCCTACTATACAGTATAAAAAGTGAATTCCAGGAGAACCAGAGTTATACAGAGAAATCCCATATATTTTAACTTTACTTATTTTTTTTATTATGAATAAAGTCTCATTTTTACGCATGTATTCTCTTGTTCAAACTCCCTTCCCCCTCCTGCCCCTCCCAGTCACTCTCTCTTCTCCCCATCTCCTTTTCTCCTCCCCAGGAAAGGCAGGAGGTCCCAAGGTCCCAAGGTGATTCAGTTCAGCATCCATTCCAGACAGATCTACTTTCCTCATCCTAACTTCAAGACTGAGTCAGGGGTTCCTCTGGAAAGAATGGGCTCCAAGGTGCCAGACCAAAGTGCTTCAGATCTCAAGCTGTTCAGTGGTTGTGGATTGCAGCTTGGGAATACTTTGCTTTTTGTTTAGAGTCCACTAATGAGTGAGTACATCCCCTGCTTATCTTTCTGGGATTGTGAGACCTTGCTCAGGATGATATTCTCCAAATCTATCCATTTGCCTGCAAATTTTAGGATATCATTTTTTTTCTTACTGTTGAGTAGTACTACATTGTGTAGATGTACCACAGTTTGTTAATCTATTCTTCAGTTGTGGGGCCTCTAGGTTGTTTCCAGGTTCTTGCTATTACGAATAATGGTGCTATGAATATAGTTGAGCTAATGCTTTTGGAATATGAATGTGCATCTTTAGGGTATATGCCCAAGAGTAGTATTGCTAGACCCTTGGGAGATTGATTCACAGTTTTCTGAGAAACTGCCATACAGAATTCCAGGGTGGCTGAATAAGCTTACATTCCCACCAACAACCTCTCCACAACCTCTGCAGCATAGGCTGTCATTTGTGTATTTATTCTTAGCCATTCTGACAGGTGTCAGGTGGTATCTCAAATTTGTTTTGATGTTTTTATAGTCTTGCTCTGTAGCTCAGGCTCGCCCTTACCTCATTATGAAATCTTTTGTGTCCAGCCCTTAAATTCTGGGATTATAGGTGGGCACTGGACAGCCTCGGTCTTAACAAACTTTCTGTTTGCTCCTCATACACACTATTGATTGGTGGAAGCATATGTACACTTACTGACACAGGTATCCTAAATTCTTTTTTGTTTTTTAAAGATTTATTTTTATTTGCATGTGTATAAGAGAATGCCATTTAAAAACAAATACACAAACTAAACAAACATACATATATCTCTTAATTATACTTATCCATACTGTTCTGATATCAAAATCTTGACTACAATCTGTATTTTGAGTTGATTTTTTTCACAGGGAAGTGAAAGTAGTAGATGGTTCTAACATGGAGAACAATTATAGAATGTACTGACTAAATCACCTTGTTCTAAAATCTGAACATTGCTAATGAGTCAGTACAATGCCATCACGGATTCTTATTTCACATCCTACATTGCAGTTCTGAAATTCTTTTCTTTCATCTCTTTTCCTCCTCAAATATATGAAGCAACTGTCAAGTGTTTCACAAGGAAAAGGGGAAATAGCCTGGTCAGGTTGTGACTAGAACTTTTCTCATCTATGTGATCTCTTTTATTAAAAAGGTCTCCCAAGCTTGGACTCAAGAGCCAGGCTTAATTAAAGTTATTTGCTCTGAGCTTAGAATATGAATATGAATTGCCTCTTCTTACTCCAGGACTTTGTCTACCACTGACAGCAAAGATAAAGACTACGGGACCCACTTTTTCTATAGAATTTATCTCTTTGTCCTCAAATAATTGGCTTTAAATAAAATAACTTAGTGACCCTTTTCTGCCCTCATAGCTGTAAGACTTATTTAAAGCAAGACTTATTTTTGCCTTTAAATAGTTAGAAAAACTGTACAGATTTTTTCCTCTTAAAAATATTTTAGTTTTACATTTTTTATCATGACTAGGCAATTAAAAATAATTTACATATGCTAACACCACAAATAAAATATTTGTAACATGAGTGTTTTCCTATATTTGAATATTTTCCTCTAAGAAAATAAATGTTAATAATAGTTGAATGCAACAAATACTCAAATGAAAGGAAAAATGTTAGTGACAAACTGTATTACTAGAAAATTTGAGATGATTTCACATCATTTGTAATTCAGTGAAACATTTTTCTTATTTATATACTTATTATTTGGTGATTTTACATCAAGCACCCCATCAAACTCAGTTGTCAGACCTTTCAGATTCATACCTGCTCTTATGATCACCCCATTTACAAAAATGCCCATTCATGCTGCTCATTTATTTAATACTAGAGCACAATTAAACTTTCTGTGGACAGATCCTTAAACAAAACAAGGACGTGTCATTTTAAACTCATTAATTTTTAATATGAACATTGTGCCTACTCAAATTAATAAAGAGAATGAGTAAATTTTATAAAAAATGATTATTTATTCATTTAATCAAAAATAATTATTGAACCATATAGTATGCCAGCAGTCAATATAGTGTTCAATAGAGCAAAAGACCATGGACTAGTACTAACATATTTTCTTATTTAAATAATCATATGTCCTCATGGAAGGGAATGAGCATCACCCCAAAAATACATATGTAACAAAATATTTACATTTATCATGAGTCATTAAAGAGAAAGAAATATTCTTATTTCCACAAACATCAAACGAAAATGGAAATGGAGTTATTTCCATAGCAGCAGCAGCAGCAACAGCAGTAGCAACAACAACAACAGCAGTTTATAGTGTCTCTTTTCAAAGTGTCATTCAATCTGAAGAATTAACTGTGATAGAACAGGTATAAAGGAAAAAGTTATTCCAGACAATCAAAGTACACATTTCATGGAAGCTACCCCTGAAAGATCATGACAAAGAACACCATGAGTACAAAGTATGGATATTATATACCTATAATCTATATCAAAGCATGCATGTTCCTGAGTATATTAATTACATTTCTCATTTTGTAAACAACTTATTTGGATAACATTTTATTTTGGATTACCATTTCTGAGGTGTCAGTCTGCCTTTGTAGGTGAGTGTTATGTGACCAAATCATTTATAACCTGGCAACTAGAAAGGAAACAGGGGATACAGAAAAAGTGAAAGCAAAATATAGTTCCCAGTGATCTACTTCCTCGAACTAAGCCACTCCTCTTACCTTTTATCACTTCCCAAGTGTACCACTATATTGAGAATCCATCAAGGCTTAATTAAGTCATTATACATGATGCTTCCTGATAGAATTGCTACTGGAAACAACTGCACAGACAAATCTATATTTGCTCTTATAATTCCCTACATGTCCTTATATGTTGTCAAGATAAACTATAGCAATTTTGGATGCTGTAAACTTGACACCACTATCCTTCAAGTTAATTCAAGAATATTATCTGAGAGATTCAGAATTTAATTCTAACTGCAATGGCCAATAATAGCCAATTTTATTTTTATTCAGATGCTTCCGTGGCTTATATGCAATATCAAATTTAGAAGTATAGTGCTAAAACATTTTACTGGACATAAGATTTCTTCCACATTTATTTGAAGGTAATTTGACCTTTCAATGTTCAATGGCTAGCTGAAGAACTGATAATTTCAGAGAGAACTGAGTATATGTGACTACTTTACTAAAAATGCAAAGTTATACAAGTAAAATTTGGAGAATTAAATGTTCTGATTTTAAAATGATGCATGTCATCATTCTAAGAAATTCAAGAATTGATTCCAAGTAGACAGTTTTATTTTCAAAAGCATATATGCATCTACTTACACATAGCTAGAGGCTAATATCCAATGTCCATATTACATACAAATCTTTAAAAATCCATACTTTATAATATGTATGGAAAATAACTGCAAGAAGAAAATGTAAGAAAATCCATGATGATATAACTATGGTATAAAACAACAACAGGATATTTTAATAATTCATATCTAAACTTATTAACATAACTTTAGCATGGTCTCTGCTTGGCCTGAGAGACTGGGTAACACTCACCACTTAGCTGTGTATTGAGAGGCTTGGGTGGTCCATTTGTTGGTGTATAATGTATAAGCAAGGGACTAGGGATTATGAGAAAAATTCTCACAGTGATGGTTGGCTGAAGCTCTCGGGGGTGCACTGAATGAAGAACAGCCACTGGGGAACAATTAGGAAAAGGAGCTAGGCCCTACAAGGTTTGGCACCTACCTGTAGCTTGACATGGGAAGTATGTGGAGCTTTGAGGGGATCAGACTATGTTTCTGTGAGTCGGCTGACAACTAGGAGCCCATTCACTTCAGAGGATCACCTAACCCAGTCTTAATATTAGGATGAGGAAATCAGACTTCCCTGGAGTGTATGTGCCATGCTGAACTGACTCACCTTGAGACTTCTTTCCTTTGTTGGGGAGGGACTGGGGGACCAGGACAGGGAGAAGCTGAAGACTGAGTAGAAGGAATTGGGAAGAGGGAAGGGAGAGGGAGCAAGGGGTTATATGGATTAATAAATAAATAAATAAATAAATGCAATAATAGTTAATAAACAATATCAAGGTAGGAATATCTATGGCATGAAGCACCATACATTTCAGAAGAATAACAGCTTGCAGAAGTTACAGAGGGAAAGCATCAATACTTTCTGGTTAGATAAAAGCAATTAACAACCCTCTACAGTCTTCTCATTTAAACTATTCAGAAAGAAAAATCAGACCTTGACTTCTGCAACAGACTATTTATTGAAGGCACATTAGTAGTTCACCTTCTTGGCATTGCTCTCATTTACTAAAATTTCTAAAGAAATTCCTGAAGGTCTTCTATGGAATTAATAACGACATTAGTGCATTAAGAAGCCTCTGAAGTATATGTGTGTGTGTGTGTGTGTGTGTGCGCGCGCGCATGCTCTCTCTCTCTCTCTCTCTCTCTCTCTCTCTATATATATATATATATATATATATATATATATATATATATATATATGTCTGGAAGAGCCAAAGTATGGACTACTCAAAACTCATAAAAAGAGAGGGTGCTTTTAAATCCAGCACATCTTTATGATAAAAGCCCTGGAGAGAACAGGAATACAGGGAAAATAACTCAATATAATAAAGGCGATTTACAAGAATCCAAGAGCCAACATCAGACTTAATGGAGAAAAACTATAAGCAATCCCAATAAAATCAGGAACTAGATAAACAAGGATGTCCTCTCTCCCATTGTCTATTGAATATACTTCTCAAAATTTTAGCTAAAGCAATAAGAGAATGAAAGGTGATACAAATTGGAAAAGAAGAAATGAAACTATCTCTATTTGCAGATGATATGACTGTATGCATAAGTGATCCACGAAATTTTACCAGGGAACTCCTACAGCTTATAAACACCTTCAGCAATGTAGCAAGATACAAGATTAACGCAAATAAATCAGTAGCCCTTCTATACACTAAAGATAAAAGTGCTGAAAAAGAAATAAGGGAAACATAACCCTTTATAATAGCTGCAAATACAATTAAATACCTTGCAGTACCTATAATCAAGGAAGTAAAGATCTATTTGACAAATATCAGAAAATGGAAAGATATCTCATGTTCCTGGAGAGGTAAGATCAACATAGTAAAAGTGGCAAGTCTACCAAAAGTAATCTACAGATTCAATGCACTGCCCACCAAAATCTAAACACAATAATTTACGGACCTTGAAAGGACAATACCCAACTGCATTTGGAATAACAGTATAGCCAGGATTGCCAAAACAATTTTACTCAACAAAAGAACCTCAGGAGGCATCACCAACCCAAACTTCAAGTTATACTATAGATCTACAATAATAAAATCAGCCTGGTAATGTCATGAAAACAGACTTGTGAATCAACTGAGCATCTGGACATTAACCCTAAAACCTATGAATACCTCATCTTGAACAAAGAGGCCTAAAATATTCAATGGAAAAAAGATAGTATCTTTAACAAATGGTGTTGGCATAACTGGATAGTAGTGTGTAGAAAAATGCAAATAGATCCAAGCCTATCAGCCTTCACAAAACTCAAATCCAAGTGGATCAAAGACCTCAACATAAACCCAGACACTCTGAACTTGATAGAAAAGAAAGTGGGAAATAACCACCAACAAATTGGCACAGGTGACCACTTCCTAAATATAACAACATTGGCACAGACACTAAGATCAACAATCAATAAGTGGGATCTTATGAAGCTGAGAAGCTTCTGTAAAACTAAGGACACTGTCAATAGGAGAAAATGACAGCTTACAGAACAGGAAAAGATTTTTAACAACCCTACAATGATAGAGGATTGATTTCTAAGATAGATAAAGAACTCAAGAATTTAGAGCCCAAAACCTTGAATACCCCATCAAAAAACGGGGTTCAGGACTGAAAAGGGAATTGTCATCAGAACAATTACGAATAGCTGAAAGGCACTTGAAAAAGTGCTCATCATCTTTAGCCAACAGAGAAATGCAAATGAAAACAACTTTGAGATACCACTTGATACCTGTCAGATTGACTAAGATAAAAGACACAGATGACAGCCTATGCTGGAAACGGTGGAGGGCAAAGGGAACATTCCTCCATTTTTGGTGGGAGTATAAGCTTGTTCAGCCACTCTGGAATGCAGTATGGCAGTTACTCAGAAAAATGAGATACAATCTTCTCAAGGACCCAGCAATACTACTTCTGGGTGTATACCCTAAAGAGTCACACTTGCACTCCAATGGCATTAGCTCAACTATGTTCATAGCAGCGTTATTTGTAATAGCAAGAACCTGGAAACAACCTAGATGCCCCTCTACTGAGTAATGTATTAACAAACTGTGATACATGTTCACAATGGAGTTCTACTCAGCAGTAAGAATTAATGATATTCTAAAATTTTTAGGCAAATGGATAGATGTGGAGATTATCCTTCTGAGCAAGGTATCACTAACCCAGAAAGATATGATGTGGATGTACTCACTTATTAGTGGACTCTAAACAATAAAGCAAAAAGTAAATCATGTCCAAGTTACAAACCACAACCACTGAACAGCTTGTGATCTGAAACACCTTGGACTTGCACCTTGGATGCCACTCCCTCTAGAGGAACATCTGACTCTGTCTTGATGCTGGGGTGATGAAACTGGATCTGCCAGGAGTAGATGCTTAACTAAGACATAGTGGGACCTTGGGACCTCCGGCCCATGCTGGTAGGAGTTGGGGAGATGTCTAGAAGAGAGAATGACTAGAAGGGGTGGGAGGGGTAAGGGACCTTGAACAAGGATATACACAGAAATAAAATATGAATTTATTCATAATACAAAATGTTACAAACTTCTTGATTAAATAAGTAATATATTATAAGTTAAAAAATAAAAAATAAAAATAAAAAGGCATCATTTCTACATGAAGACTCATAAACCCCAGTACATGGAAAGTCAACTCTCTGCATTGTTCTGTCACATTGAATACTCTAGTTTCCTTCATGAAAACATAGAAAAATTTCTGTGTTCACATACTACTTTCCTTGTTAACTGATGAACTAAAGAAATTCAGAATATTGATCTACTATTTGTTTTTTTATTGACAGCATCTTAGTGAAAGCCAATAAAGACTGGTCAATCAATACAAAACTATTGAAGGAGTTATTGAACAGAGTTTTTCTATAAAAAATTATTTAGAAATATTCCAAGACTAATAATTGTATGTACTTTTAAAGTCTTTAGTTTTTGTATAATTACAATAACGACAATTTGTCTCAATTACATCTGTTTGTACCAGAGCAAATCCTGGAAAAAAGGTATAAGATTGGAGGGCAAATTATAAAAGGTTGTGGATTTTGTTATGGGTATTTTTTGTGAGAATATTGACACTGATGAAGGAATTACAGTTTAATTTACAAATATACCATAAAAAGCATCCTAAGATGAGAAGGAAATAAACTTGATCCTCAGCAGAATGAAAGACTGTGGCTTTGAGTTACATTTTGTACTGTGTTATGAATAGAATAACAACATGTTTATTATCACTGAAAGTGTTACACTGAATTTTCAATTGATAATATAATGCTCCATATGATGGACTAAAGAATAAATGCTCATTATTTCTAGAGCTTTGTACAATTGTCAGTTTATGCCACAGAATTGAGTAATCACTTTGCTCACCTTTCTTTTTTCTTTTTTCTTTCCTTATCAAACAATTTTAACTCACAAAACAAGACCAAGAAAAGAAATTGTAAAGTCTACTTTGTCTTTTCCAAATGAAAAATGCTAAAAGGAACCCATACTGTGATAAGGCTTTGGAAAACTCAAATGTTACTTATGTACTTATGTTAATAGACTTGCTATTTTTCATAGGATGAATGCTTTTTTATTATTTTATTTGACAATGGTGAACTCCATTCTTCCTGCTTCATGAGCTGTCTTCTCACATAGTCCAGCTATGGCATATGGTCAAATCTTGATTGTTTGTGAACAGATTAGCTGCCTTGTCAATTATCCACTTGTACTTGGGGTTGACTCATAAAGAAACTGAACAGATGTATGAGCAGCTGGGATCTCATGGGATGCCCACAGAGACGTTCTTTTTCTAAGAGCTCATACAACTGCAACTGCTCGTTTGTGTTTTCTTCAAAAATAGCTCTGCTTAATCTGACCTCCAGCCTCATGGAGCAGGGAGAAGGAACAAAACCATCAGACATGTTTTCTGAGTCCTATAGACTTCCTCTTTCTGAAGAAATAGATTTTTGGGGTTATGAACTGTGTCTCTACCCCAGAGATACATACAGTTGCCTTCCAGAATATGATGTGTTTGTGTTAACAAAAAGAAAGTTAAGGAAAGACATAATAATTTCAGGAAAGTACCCAAAGAAATATTTATGATTCATACAGCTTATTATGATAACTTAATAACATACTTATAAAGGTTTTAACATTTCTTCCTTTCAAAGTTGGGAACCATGATCCTTCAGCTGGATTCTATTTGACTTGAGCAAATAGTCAGGGACCTTAGTATGATAGAAACATTGTGAAGCCTATATGATATGTAGTTTCTGCCTACTTTCTAGAATATTCTCACTAATTAATGAAGGTACCAAGGACACAGCATACTGTCAAACCATAATATTTATAGGAAGCTCCAAGAAATCCATGCTGATTAATACCTTGACTAATTTGTCAATATATAGAGAGGTAAGAACCCAGATTTTGTCTATTCCTATCTCTTTGCTCTCAGCCCTATATGATATCAGTCAATGTCAGGTAATATTTTCCAAAGCTTCCAAAATTTCTGAATTTAAGTATGAATGATACTAATGATTACACTCATCTTAAAAATTAAAATAAAAGATATATTGTACAACAATGAATGAATCATTTAATATTTCAATTCATGCTTTCCTGGTTGGATGTGCAAACTTAATATGTCTTTGAATTATACTAGAGAAAATCTTTGAATGAGGAATAACCTAGATTATACTTGGCCTATGGGCATACCTATGGAGAATTATCTTGAACATTGATTGATTCCAGAATGTCCAGTCCAAACCATCTATATGCAAGTGGTCCTTAGCTACATAAGGAATCTACTGAAGCATTAAATTGAGCAAACAAGAGAAGTAATCATCAAGAAGATTTCCTACATAGTACTTGCCTCCAGATTCCCGTTTTGAATTCTGCTCAGACTTCACACAAGGATGGAATGTATTATGAAAATAAACTAAATAAATCTCTTTTTTTCTGAGGTTGTACTTATAATTAGCAACATAGTCAAACTAGAACATGTATTTTGTCATTATTTTCATTTAATAATGAAACTCTTTACTGGTGGAAAATATGTGCAGTAGCTCAGTAGTATGTGTATGTGGGTTTTAGTTAGCATAGGGATGCACACACACACACACACACACACACACACACACACACACACACACAAACACTGACCATGGGAGGATGGGGCTGGCCTGATTCATAATGCATGTATATCTAGCACACCTAGAATATAATTCAGGTAAATAAAAAATATGGCTAAATAAATACATCTAAAATGGTTAATGTGGGTGAAATGAAATGATAAATAAAGTAGTGAAACAGGAAACAAGAATTACTAAGATTTTTGTTATTGCAGGACAGGCAGAGGTAATTTTTAATATAATATTTTCTAATCATAATGTCTCTGAGTTATATACCATTTTAAGACTCAGCAAAATAATAAAACCTGACTTGTGTCAATGCTCAAAGGCTGTTATGTAAACTGAGAAGACTCTGAGTTTCTGTCTACTCATAAAACTTAGGTTTTGTAAACTTTAATGAATTAAAAAGAGCAAGAAAACTCATAACAGAAACAAAATTACAAACCTTTTATCAGCTGACATTTGGACCATAGGTTCTAACAATTTGATTGTTGTTTGCCTCAGGGAAGTGACAAAAAACCACTAACTTATTGTCACCTTGTGCCGTCTGTGTTTTCATTAGTGCCTAGCAGCAAGAGTTGGTTTTATTTGATAAATAATAAATTCAATGAATCTCTGCAAGTCTAAACACTGTGAAGGGAAGCAAATAAGATAAGAAAGGGAAAAGAGAACAGAGCTGTGTCCTTCAAAATTTTATGCTATAAAATATAACGAATATTATGCCACTGATATAGCCATACATTAAATGGGATTTGTTAAAATCCTTTAGGAGCTCAGTGCTACTCATTAGTAACTAAAAAAGATAGCAGATATAAACTTTTTTCTATCAATTAATCTTACATTTTTTTTTCAGGATGAAATTAAACAACATGAATTTTTTTTTTTTTTTTTGGTCAGGTTTAGTTCTCATGGTTTTGCAACATTTCAGCTGACATTAACTCTTATTTCTCCATATTTTTTATCCAAAAATACAATAACTTGCAACGGATTCATTTTCTTTGTACAATTTCTGTCAACAATATTGAAGAAGGCATACATTTATAAATTTTTTAACTTTTATAGGGTTTGCTAAGATTCATCACACACAATTAATGACTTTTGCATAAAAATTTCCTGAAAAGCATACCAAGGATCTAAAATATGAATATGTAGGTATTTTGTATTTCTCAGACCAAAAATCATAATCTAAAAATGAGAACTAATGTGTAATATTATTGACTATGTGTGGATTAAATTTTAAAATACTCAACATAATAAATTAATATATTAAACACATGATAAAATACCCAAGCCACACAAAGACACAACAAAGACAGACCAATTTCCCTCAGGAATATTGATGCTAAAATTCTCAACTAAATTTTGGCAAACCGTATACAATATTACATAAAAAATATCATCTAACATGATGAAGTGGGCTTCATCCCAGACATGCAGGGATGGTTCAATGTACAAAAACCCATAAATGTCATCTATTATATAAAAAAAACTGAAGGAAAAAATACACATTATCATATACTGAGATGCTGAAAAAGCCTTTAACAAAATCCAAAACTCCTTTAAAATAAAAGCTCTGGAAGGGTCTCACAATCTCAGAGAGATAAGCAGGGGATGTCCTCACTCACTAGTGGTCTCTAAACAAACAAACAAGAAAAAAAGCCAAACATGCCCAAGAGGCAAACCACAACCACTGAACACCTTGGGATCAGAAACACACTGGACTGACACTTCAAACCCCAGTCCAAATATAGGAACACCTGACTCACTCTTGAGGGAGGGGGGAAAGAACTGGATTTGGCCAGAAGTGGAGACTGATCTAAGCATTATTGGGTCAGTGGGACCATAGGACTGTCTGCTCCCTGCCCAGGGAGGGGATGCGGAGTTTCAGAGAAGAAAAATGACCAGATGTGTTGGGAGGGGGAAGAGACCTTGAATAAGGATATACAGGGATGGAAAAAAAAATTCAGAGGGAAAGATGAACACAATGAAAATATATGTGTAGCAATCTTATTTGTATTTCCATCCTTGATAAGCCATGCTTATGATTCTTATCCTCTGTATAGTTGTTAACTCTTCCGCATTTTAAATTCTTTTTACTGTTTTTTTTTCTTGATAAATACAAAATAAAGAAGGAAAAAAAATTAAAAAAAAAGCTCTGGAAGGATGAGGAATACAGGGAAAATATCTCAGTATAATAAAGACGATTTACAAGAATCTAAAAGCCAACATCAAACTTAATTGAGAAAAAACTCAATGCAATCCCACTAAAATCAGACAATAGACAAAATGTCCTCTCTCCCCTTATCTATTCAATATAGTTCTCGAAGTAAAAACTAAAGCAATAAGAGAATGGAAGGAGATTAAGGGAATATAAATTGGAAAAGAAGAAGTGAAACTATCTCTATTTGCAGATGATATGATTGTATACATAAGTGACCCACAAAATTCTACCAAGGAACTTCTACAGCTGATAAACACCTTCAGCAATGTGGCAGGATACAAGATTAACTCAAAGAAATCAGTAGCCCTTATATACACTAACGATAAAATGGCTGAAAAAGAAATAAGGGAAAACATCACCCTTTATAATAGCTTCAAATAGCATTAAATACCTTGGAGTAAATATAACCAAAGAAATAAGAGATCTATTTGACAAAAACATTAAATCACTGAAGAAAGAAATTGAAGAGGATATCAAAAAATGGAAAGCTTTCCCATGTTCCTGGATAGGTAGGATCACCATAGTAAAAATGGCAATTCTTCCAAAAGCAATCTACAGATTCAGTGCATTGCCATTCAAAATCACAACATAATACTTTACAGACCTTGAAAGAACAATACTCAATTTCTTTTTTTATCTTTTTTTGCTGTATACTTTTTATTATTAATAATATTATTATTATTATGAACAAAGAAGTCACTCTTTCTATCCTTGTATATCCTTATTCAAGGTCCCTTCCCCCTCCTGCCACATCAGGTCATTATTTCTTCTCCACAACTCCTAATCCCCTCCCTGGGCAGGCAGCAGACAGTCCCATGGTCCCACTGACCCAATATTGCTTAGTTCAGTCTCCACACCTGGCAGATCCAGTTTTCTCCCCCCTCCCTCAAGAGTGAGTCAGGTGTTACTCTAGGGGGAGTGGGATCTGAGGAGTCGAGGGTGTTTCTGATCCCAAGCTGTTCATTGGTTGTGGTTTGCGGGTGGGGCATGCTTGGCTTTTTTCTTGTTTGTTTGTTTAGAGACCACTAATGAGTGAGTACATCCCCTGCTAATCTTTCTGAGTTCATCATACCACCCTCAGGAGGATATTCTCCAAGTCCATCCATTTACCTGCAAATTTTAGGATATCTTTTTTCTTACTGCTGAGTAGTACTCCATTGTGTAGATGTACCACAGTTTGTTAATCCATTGTTCAGTTGAGGGACATCAAAGTTGTTTCCAGGTTCTTGCTATTACAAATAATGCTGCTGTGAACATAGTTGATCTAATGCCTTTGGAGTATGACTCAATTTCATTTGGAATAACAGGAGAGCTAGGGTTGCCAAAACATTTTTGCTCCGCAAAAGAACCTCAGTAGGCATCACCCTCTCTGACTTCAAATTATACTATAGAGCTATAGTAATAAAAACAGTTTGGTACTGGAATCAAAACAGAGAAGTGGACCAATGGAATAGAATTGAGGATTCATGCATTAACCCCCCCAAAAAATAAAAATTTTGAACAACTGATTTTGAACAAAGAGGCTCAAAATATTCAATGAAAAAAAAGATAGTATCTTTAACAAATGGTGTTGGCATAGCTAGTTCGTAGTGTGAAGAAAAATGCAAATAGATCCAAGCCTGTCAGCCTGCACAAAACATAAATCCCAGTGGATCAAAGACCTCAACATAAACTCAGCCACACTGAACTTGATGAAAAAGAAAGTGTGAAATACCCTCCAACAAACTGGCAGAGGCAACCACTTTCTACATATAACACCAGTAGCACAAACACTAAGAGCAACATTCAATAAGTGGGACCTCCTGAAACTCAGAAGCTTCTGTAAAGCCAAGGACACTGTCAATAGGACAAAACGACAGCCTACAGATTGAGAAAAGATTTTCACCAACCCTACAAGTGATAAAGGACTGATCTCTAAAATATATAAAGAACTCAAGAATCTAGAGCCCAAAACCTTGAATAACACAATTAAAAAATGGGGTTCAGATCTAAAAAGGGAATTCTCAGCAGAAGAATTACAAATGGCTGAAAGGCACTTAAAAAAGTGCTCAACATCTTTAGCCATTAGAGAAATGCAAATCAAAACAACTTGTAATACCACCTGACACCTGTCAGATTGGCTAAGATAAAAGACACATGTTGTAGAAGATTTCCTGGCCCATTTGAGCTGGGTGGTTTGTACCTGGCCCATGGCGGCTTTTGTCCCCCAAAGAAATGAATCAGGCACTTCTATTAACTTCATACTGTTTGGCCCATGTCTCAAGCACATTACTAGCTAGCTCTTTCATCTTAAATCAGCCCATTTCTATTAATCTGTCTGCCAAGTGTCCCGGCCCGCGGCTCACCTGGATTCCTTACATGTCTCTCTTCTTCTTGGGTCAGATGGCGACTAACTAACTCCACCCTCTTTCTACCTGTCTGTCCTTCTACAGTGCTCCACATAGGCTGAAACAGTTCCTTTATTTACAGCATACAGAGAACACTCCACCATAGACACAGATGACAGCCTATGCTGGAGAGGTTGTGGAGCAAGGGGAGCACTCCTCCATTGTTGGTGGGAGTGTAAGTTTGTTCAGCCACCCTGGAATGCAGTATAGCAGTTTCTCAGAAAACTGGGAATCAGTCTCCCCAAGGATACAGCAATACCACTTCTGGAAATATACCCTAAAAAAGCACAGTCACACTCCAAAGACATTAGGACAACTAGGTTCATAGTAGCATTATTAGTAATATCAAGAACCTGGAAACAACCTAGATGCCCCTCAACTGAAGAATGAACTAACAAACTGTGGTACATCTACACAATGGAGTACTACTTAGCAGTAAGAAAAAACGATATCCTAAAATTTGCAGGCAAATGCATGGATTCGGAGAATATCTTCCTGAGCAAGGTATCTCAAACCCAAAATATAAGCAGGTGATGTACTCACTCATTAGTGGACTCGGGAAACAAAAAAAGCAAAAAGCAAAGCATATCCAAGCTGAAAACAACAACCACTGAACAGCTTGGGATCTGTAGCACCTTGGACTGACACCTTGTATCCCACTGCTCCTGGAAGAACACCTGACTCAATCTCGATGCTGGGGGGAGAAAACTGGATCTGCCAGGAGTGGAAGCTGAACTGAGCAATACTGGGACCATGGGACCTCCTGCCCATACAGGGAAGGAAATGGGGAGATGTGGAGAAAAGAGAGTGTTCTGAGGGCGTGGGTGGGGAAAGAGACCTAGAATAAGGATATACATGGATAGAAATGTGACTTTATTCATAAAAAAAAAATTCCATAGGTTTTCAGAAGTTTTATGTTTCCTAGCTCTCCAAACTTTCTTCACAATTATTATTACAGGTTTGAAATCTTTTTATATTAATGTTGGAAGTTAAGACATTTTATTTGAGTTATTGTTGTAAATAATGAATATTCAAATTTTACAAACAGGTGAACCCAAAATTATGAGACACATACTTTTCCATGAAATTTTATATGTCTATGGTTTAGTACTATATAGAAAACAATTTTGGGTGATACAGTAATATTTCAGTTGGAGAAGTACTCTAATGACAACCTCCAAGATAAGAATAAGATTTGTATCAAAAAAAAAAAAAAAGGAAAAGGCAAAGTATAATGGAAGAACGCATTCCAATGTGAGAAATACTGATTTTCACTTGTGTCCTAAGTGTGAGAGTGTGTCCAGACAAACATGGGCACACATATATATTCATGTTGACTAGTTGCATGTAAATGTATTGTAAGTTAGAGTTGTCTGAAAGGAGGGAAATATACTGAGAAAATGCCTTCATAAAATTCAGGTGTAGGGCATTTTTAAATTTAGTGATTGATGGAGGAGGTCCCAGTCCATCTCTGGGCTAATAGCCCTGAGTTCTGCAAGAAAACTGACTGAGCAAGCCATGAGGAGCAAAGTGGTAAGCAACACCCTTGCATCATCTGTGAATCAGCTTGTGTCTCAAAAGTCCAGACATGTGGAGTTCCTTCTGACTTCCTTAGTGATGGAATACAATGTGATAGTATAAACCAAACAGAATCTTTTCTTCTTAATTTGCATTTCATTTTGTGTTTTATTAGAGCAATAGTAAGCCAAATTAAATTATATTTTCTATTTTTACCTCTTCATTATAGTTTTAATTTAATTTTTTTAACATTCACCACTCTTTCCTATCCCTTTCCTCTTTCCAGTCATCCCTCAGTTTTCTTCCACCCTAGTTCCCCATCCATTCTTCAGAAAGGGTGAGAACTCTCAGGCTGTGTCAATGCTCTCTGGCATATCCAGCTGAGATAGGACCAAGCCCCTCCCCTCATTATCAAGGCTAAGCAAGCTATTCTTTGTAGGAAATGAGCTCCAAGAAGCTAGTACATACACTAGGAATAAATTCTGGTCCCAATGCCAGAAGGCCCACACTGCCCATGTCGTTCAATTCTCATCCACATTCAGAGGGCCCATGCAGGTTCCCCAGCTGCAGTTCAGAATCAGCATGTTCCCAATAGATAGGGTCAGCAGTCTCTGGGTTTCTTCATACTGATCTTTTTGCTCTTATAATCTCTCCTTCCTCTCTTCAGCAGGACTAGGAGCTTGACCCAGGGCTTAGCTGTGGACTGTTGCATCTGTTTTCATCAGTTGCTGAATAAGAGTTTTATAATGACAATTTGACTAGTCATCAATTTGATTATAAGGATAGGTCAGTTTAGGCATCCTCTTCACTATTGCTTGCAGTCTTAGCTGGGGTCATTTTCGTGGGTTCTTGGGTATTTTCTTAGCATCAGATTGCTCTCTAACCTCACAATGGCTCCCTCTAGGAAAGTATCTATTTTGTTTCTCTCAGTCTCTGTTCCTCTTCCAACATAACCATCTTTTTCCTTCACATAGCCAAAGTTTTGGGCCTGGCCTATATCCAAGATGCAGAACCATAGTCCCCGCCTCTTAGTATCACAGCTCATGAGAGAGACTACATAAATTGGCCATGCTGCTCAGCTCATGGCAATGGCTGGCTACAACTTGCAAGCAGCTGCTGTGAGATGCCTCTGTGTGCTGCTCCTGGAACGAGACTGAGAGACTAGAAAGCCCAGTGTAGCACCATTCTGTGCATTCAGAAAGTTTTTTTTGTTTTGTTTTGTTTTGTTTTGTTTTGTTTTGTTTTGTTTTGTTTTGTTTTGTTTTTTAAGATTTTGCACTGCCTAATGGTGGACATCATTTGAAGGCTGAAGATTCCTCCAGATCATAGGCCCAGACAGGTCAGATATTTCAGGTTAGATCCTCATATTTTTTTGCCACCTTCTCTTACCTCCTCCTACCCTATGGTCCACATTTACCAAGAAGATCTTCTCTATTTTCCCTTTGAAGCAGACATCCATAAATGCTTGTCTAAGTTTCCTCCTTGTTATCTTGATGCTCATGGGTTGTGGACTGTAGCCTGGTTATCCTTTTCTTTACATCTAAAATCTACTTATGACTGAATACATACCATGCTTATCTTTGTGGGTTTGTTTTACCTCACTCAATATGATTTTTTTTCAAGTTCCATACATTTAGCTGTAAATTTTAGAATGTCTTTATTTTTTTTCTGCTGAGTAGCACCCCACTGTGTAAATATAACACATTTTTAATAAATATATTCTATAGTTGAGAGAGATCTAGGTTGTTTCCAGGTTATGGCTATTTCAAAAAAATATTGCTATGAACAGAGCTGAGCAAATGTCCTTGGGGTAAGAATATGTATCATTTGGGTATATGTCCAGGATTGGTATTGCTGGACCACTGGGTAGATTGATTCTCAGTTCTCTGAGAAACTGACATATTGATTTCCAAAGTGGCAGTATAAGTTTATATAACCACCAGTAATGAGGAATGTTCCCCTTAATCCATATTCCCTCCAACATTGGCAGTCACCAGTGTTTTTGATCTTAGCCATTCTGACAGGTATAAGATGGAATCTCAGAGTCATATTGATTTGCATTTCTGTGATGGTTAAGGATGATGAGCAATTCTTCAGTCACTTGAAATTTTTCTATTGAGAATTATCTATTAACTCTGAGTCCCATCTTTTAGGGTTTTTTTGTATTTGTTTTTTTATCTCCAGTTTTTTAATTTTTTTATATTTTAGAAATCAACCCTCAGTCAGATGTAGGATTGGTGAATATTTTTTCCCTTTCTATAGGATGTCATGTGGTGATATAGTTTATATTTAATAAAATCTCTCTGGAATATCAGTGAGCAGATCCACCTACAGTCAAGCCAGAGAGTGGTGATCTATATCTTTAATCACATAACTCCCGAGTGAGAGATCTCTCTGTGTTTCTATAATTTTGAGGCCTAACTACCAAACAGTAGTAGCTCATACCTTTAATCTTAACTCTAGAATATGATGTCCAGTTGAACCTGGAAATGAAAGAACTGGGCAAAGAAGATATTTAAGGAGGCAAAGAAAAAATAGTGTGGTAGTCTGTAGAAGTGATGAGGAGCAAGGCTGACAAAACTGAATAACTGTGATCTGTTTCCTCTCTCTGATATTCCAGACTAGTATTATCAAATACAAAATACATCCCTACAATATCATGAATACCTGATTTTCAGCAAAGAGGTCAAAAATATTCAATGGAAAAAAGATAGTATCTTTAACAAATGGTGTTGGCATAGCTGGATGGTAATGTGTAGAAAAATGCAAATATATCCAAGCTTGTCACCCTGCACAAAACTCAAATCCAAGTGGATCAAAGACCTCAACAAAAACCCAGCCACACTGAATTTGATAGAAAAGAAAGTGGAAAATACCACTCAACGCATTGGCACAGGTGATCACTTCCTAAATATAACACCAGGAGCACAGACCTTAAGAACAACAATCAACAAGTGTTATGTCCTGAAACTGAGAGGTTTCTGTAAGGCAAAGAACACAGTAGTTAAAACAAAATGATGCTAAGGCTATATAGGTTGAATAAATAAGGCTACAGATTAGGAAAAGATTTTCACCAACCTTACAAGTGACAAAGAACTGATCTCTAAAATATATAGAAAAATCAAGAAACTAGAGCCAAAACCCTTGAATAAACCAATCAAAAAACAGGATTCAGAACTGAAAAGAGAATTCTCAGCAGAAGAATTACAAATGGCTGAATGACATTTGAAAAAAATGTTCAACATCTTTAGCCATCAGAGAAATGTATATCAAAACAACTTTGAGATATGACCTTACACCTGTCAGAATGACCAAGGTCAAAAACATAGATGAAAGCCTATACTGGAGAGGATGCAAAGCAAGGGGAACACTCCTCCATTGTTGGTGGGAGTGTAAACTTGTTCAGCCACTCTGCAATGAAGTATGGAGGTTTCTCAGAAAACTGGGAATCAATCTCCCCAAGGATCCAGCAATACCACTATTGGACTTATACCCTAATGACACACATTCACACCCCAAAAGCATTAGTTCAACTATGTTCATAGCAGCATTATTTGTAATAGCAAGAACCTGGAAACAGCCTAGATGCCCCTCAACTGAAGAATGGATTAACAAACTGTGGTACATCTACACAATGGAGTACTACTTAGCAGTAAGAAAAAATTGATATCCTAAAATTTGCAGGCAAATGGATGGATTTGGAGAATATCCTCCTGAGCAAGGTCTCACAAACCCAGAAAGATAAGCAGGGAATGTCCTAACTCATTAGTGGATTTTACACAAAAACTTTCTACTTTTCATTGAAAGATTATGGGTGAATAATGTGATTTAAAACACACACATACACAAAACAAAACAAAACTTCTGGTTTGTCAGTAGGAGGATTGCTTAGCAGAAATTTGTGGTGGCCATTGTGCATCCATGGGCATTACCTGTGACCTACTGTGCTTTCTTTATAGTAACTGAGTCTAACCTGGCTTGAGAAGCTTTAGATTTTATTTTTTTTATGTTTTATGTATTTTAGAGAAAAGAGAAGTATTATTACTCTATGGTTTTTTGTTATCTATTCTGAATATTTTGCTTTTTTATATAATATTTGGTATTGATTTTAAAAAACATTAAAAAAGAAAGTTTGAAGCTTCTAGTCATAAGTTTTAGATGACAATCTATTAATGAGTTCCCAAAGAGTTCATACAACTTTATCTCAGCACATAGTTAGAGATGTAATACAGATATCAGTCTATTGACTTGCGATTGGATTCCTTATGTTTCACTTTTTTTTTCTGTGCTGCTAAATATAAAGGACTTGAAAATCTTCAATGGTTTTCAACTAACTGATATGTTGCTTGTAACCTAGAGCCTTTAAAAACAAGAAAAATTTCAGCAGGCAAATGCCCAGAGAAATTCAAATATCTACTCAGTTAATATTAGTTATTTTACATTTAATATAAGGTCAAGGATATCTATCAATATTGATTATCAAGGCACCTTCAATCTATATTATTTATTTATAGTGTTCATAGTGGTAGTGTGTGTCTGTTTGTGTGTGTGAGGGAGAGAGAGTGAGAGTGAGAGACAGTGAGAGAGAGAGAAGGAGAGAGAGAGAGAGAGAGAGAGAGAGAGAGAGAGAGAGAGAGAGAGGAGAGCAAGAAGTTGTATACATGCAGAGAGGACAGAAAGCTTACATATTTCAATTTTCTTTACCATATGGGTTCCAAGAGTCAGACTCAAGTCACTAGGGTTGGCAGCCAACACCTTTACGCACTGAGTCATCTGTCCAGTTCTCCAGTCTATATTTAACTCAAAAAATATAATTTTGCAAAGAGAATGATAATTCTTAGACACTCTTCTCCCTAAGCATCCCCACGTTAGCAATCCTACATAATCTACTTCATGTCTATAAACTGCAATTATGTGTTATCCTTCTAGCATTTTTCTCCCTATGTCTCTGACTCTCTGTTTTCATCACTGTCTTGTCTTTGTCTCCTTCACTCTGAAACTTCCATCAGTTCCTTTACCTCTCCCCTTCTTTTCTCTTCCTTTTTCACACTCCTTACCTCTGCTTTTATTATGCAGCCAGGTTAATGATATGGGTGTGCTTTTTTTATTCCAAAATTTGAAGAGTCTGTCTAGTTATTCTTGATATCTATTCAACTCTGAAAGGACGACAGCATCCGGAACATTCCTGGTGGTTTAAAGTTCAAAAGTAACACATTTACATTGTACCAATTTTTCCGGTGTGGGAGGCATTCTTCCTTCTTCACAAAAGAGAAAGTAGGAACAGCAGAACAGAGCAAACTCCTCCAGGGTTCCATAAAAGTCTATCAAAGGATGCTGCACAAACCCTTCAAGAATCTGAAAATAATTCATCACAACTTCCACTAAGTCCTTGATGTCCTCCCATTGATGACACTGAGTCATAATCAACTTTAGGGGTAGGTGCTACTATTGTGTAAGAGAATAAAATACTGGTTGCAAATACAAGGCTTTTCTGTTAAGAACACTTTGTGTTACTCTGATTTGACTGAGAGTAAATCTCAGTTAAGTATAGTCTATTCTATGTTCAAATACACTGGTGTAGCTAGCTTTGCTTAAAAATTTTCACTATTAACATATTTGTCTTTGCCTTCTTGTGAACTTTAAATCTGTTGTGACTTATTTTCTACAGGATGGCAATATGTTTTTTAAAGAAAATAAATTTAAGTAAAAGGCAAAGACTTTGTCAAAATATCTTTTTCAAAGAATTAATGTTTTGCAATCATTTAAATATATGCAAGTATCAGACCTGAGGCCTCCATGTGCTATATGAAACAGGTAAAAACCAATGGCTCTCAGTCTCCTAACTATGATCATCATATGACTTGTAGAATTCCTCAAATCACTAACCTGTTTTTCTTCACTTTCTGTAGAACTTCATACAATGTTTTTTATTTACTTTCTTACATATAAGATCAATGATGATTTTTATTTATAATTAATAGCATAACTATAAGCATAAGTTATATGAAATTGGCTTATTTTTGAAGATGAAGTTTTTGGATGTTGAATACAACCTAGTTAGAGTGAGGACATCTGTGTGTAGTAGCAGTCCCAAAATACAGAGTACAATTTTTGTACACCCTTCCACTTCTGCTCATTTTTTCATTTAATACAGGTCAAGACCTTCTACATTCTATTAATGCATGATTATTTAAAAAGTAACACTAGTCATTCTCAGTTATGAGAAATCACTACTAAAAATCTTGCTGTTTTTGTCTTCATATTAATGTTTCTGTCAGCATTGAATCTCAAGATATTTGTCTTTGAATTCTCTTAATATGTATTTCAAATACAAATAACATCTTTTAGATTTAACTGAAAATTTATTCTTCTTCTATTTGTCTTTCTTTATTGGTTTGTAGATCTTTTGTTAGACAGGGTGATATTAATATATCCCATATAAAACACTGGAAAAGTCCATTTAGGCTAAGCTACATCAAAGCAAGTCACCTCATTTCTCTATTTCAAGTTCTACTCATTCATAAATCTCTGTATGTTAGTTGAATGAGTCTCAAAAATAAAGTCTCTTTGCGTTTCAGTTTCATTTTTGAATAAGTATAATAATAGTGCTTTTGTGGCATGAATTTTATTAGAGAATATTTATAATGTGCAGCGTTAGAAAGGCATCTGACTTACAGTATATGCCTAGTAAAGTTGATATTTAGTTCATGACCTAGTCTTCTGCTCAACTATTAATTATCAGCCCAAAAGGTAAATGTTAAGAAGGTACTAATTTCCATTGATGATACATACGGGAGCTCAATTATTTGACACATTTTTAGATGATGCTGATGGGTCTGCATCTGTGATCACTACAAGGTCATTGTCACTGACCAGATGTTGCCTTATATGTATACAGAGCACTACAATTTCACATTTGGCTTATTTCTACTCCTTATTTTTTTCTTTCTGGTAGTATGGGTACTACTTAATTTGAATGATGAATTTTGACAGGATTAAAGGGCATGTAAAACCTACATATTCATGTTGCATTAATTCTGGTTGTATTAAAAGAAACTCAAAGCCAGGTATCAGGGAAAGGCTGAAATATCAAAGAGAGAAACACAACAGTCAAATCTCAGCCTGCTATCTTCCAGTCTTCTCAGCCTCATTCCTTCTTGCTTCTAATGGCTCATCTGTCTTCCTATGCCTGCCTTAAATATCTTCTTCATTGAGTATCACACCCATGTTAAGATTAAAGGCATAGGCTACTACTATTTGGTAGTTAGCCTTGAACTCATAGAAACACAGAGAGATCTCTGTCTCTGAATTTATGGGATTAAAATCAAAGCACCACCACTGCCTGCCTGGAAGCCTCAAACACCCTCTCTTAAGTAAAATAGCCTCAAACTCATATCTCCTGGGATTAAAGGCATAGGTCACCATGCCTGGTCTTTCTCCATGCTGGGACTAAAGGTGTGAGTTACCATTCTCTGATCCTTCTGGATTGACTGTGGGTAGATCTCAATATATTCCAAAATGGTTTTATTAAATATATAACATACCACCACACATTCATTATATGTTATCTGAAAGCTGTCTTCTTTATAATCACATAGACTGTTTCCCTTTTTCCATTTTTCACAATATGTTGAAGTCTAAGGACCTTCTGTAGGGAGAATTTTAATGCTCTATCAATTGTTGCTATGAGTTATGTCAAAATGACAAGTTTTCTGTTGTAGTATTACGAGGTCCACTTGCTAACTGTGAATCTCATAAGGTTTATCTAAAAATGTTTGTCATTCTGAATATTTTGGTTAGGCTATTATATAATATACTGCAGCATATGTAAATATAAAAACTCATTTTTTCATTGTTCTAGAATCCAAAATATCCAAAATCACTGTGTCAATAAATTAGATGAAGCCATTTTGAGATGCTTTCATGTGGATTTTATTTTGTGTTTTTACATCCTTAGTGACTCTTGTTATAATAGTATCCACAGTATTTATAATTAATTTTAATTACCTGTGAAAGAATCTGCTTACAAATCTAGTCACACTTTGTTATTGCAGTTATTGTTTTCAACATATGAATTTGGTCAGGTAATTTAGTTCATAACAAGTTAATATAGTAATTTTATGTTTCTAAGTCCTGTATTTGGATATAAGACAGACACATCCCTGGGTCTGCTTCCCAATTTTCATTAGAACTCTCATTACCACATTTTTACAACTCTTCCTGAAATCCCTAGAAATTCTTTACCATAGTCTATAACTGCCCTTCAAATCAAGAACTCATAATTTCAAATATACTAATAAGCCTATAGCATTATTTTGAATTACCTAAGGTAACTAACAAAAGAAGATTTATATTGTTTCAAAGCTTTGCAGATTTATTCTATTATTAGACTAATTTATCTTATGTACCTAGTCAGGGGCAGCACTTTTTCAAAGCAATAATATTACTCACTTCATGGCCAGAGATCAGAGGAGAGTTGTGGAAGATCCCACAAAGTACTTCAAATATGCATCCCAAATTATCAATATCATCTCACAAGACCTCACCTCTTAAAGGTTCTATCATGTCCCAATAAACACCACCAGGGAATCAAGACTTTAAACATGGACTATGAGAAAGCATTTTGGCTTCAATGCACTACAGTAGACTACTAAACATGTATAACATATTCTATTATCTAAGATATTTTGAATCAAAAAACAGCTTCTGGCTTTTTGTGGGTAATATTTCTTACATAGTAGATAAATTAATAATTATTGATGCTAGCAACAGAGAGTCATGAGTATGGTGGGATTTGAGTAATTTTAGAGGTCTTCTGTGCCATAAAACTCATAATAAAAAATTCTCATTCTAGGGAATTAGTAGATGAGAGTCTAGATGGAGAGATTTTAAAAAAGTAGGAATGAGACATTTCTAAATTGCTCAACTCTTATTTAATAAATCCTTTAATTAACATACCACCCTTGTTTAAGACTATAATTGTCACAAATGTTAATTTGTACATAATTTAGATTAAATTTGCTAACAAGGTACATAGGATAAGATGCTTGTTAAAAATATCTATGATAAAAAAGAACAAAAAAGGCATAAATATTCTACTGTCACCTAACCAATATTAAATAGTTAACTATTAATATACTATGTAACAAAAATATATTTTCATTTTAAAAGTTATGGGAAAGATGAGGGAATCTCATCATGACATGCTAGCATCTTGCATATTATTTAAAAACAAGATATAAGTTATTTACATAATTCATTTTGAAGGCATAGCCCATATGAATCATAATAGCATAAATAGGAAAAACTAAAACTGGAACTTCATATTTGAGCCTCAATCAAAATACTGAGATATAAAACCCAAATCATAACTGCTAGCATGCAATTAGAAGCCTCCCACACGGACAGTTCTCCAAAGACATTATAGGTCAGTGATGAGTGCACTTGTTTATTCGATAAAGTTTTCATGATACTATGAAAAATATTAGTAAACAGTAACAATGAAAAAACAACAAAAATAAAAAAAAATAAATTTGGAGAGCTTTTTTTGTGCTAGCAAGATTGGTGTCCTAACAATAATCTTATTAATACTCATCACAACTTTGAAGGCATGCATTCTTACCACTGTTCATCTTCCAATTAATTACAACACAGTTTTTGAAGGTGGTAATATGTTCAAAGTCAAACCTACCTACATCTGATTCTTTGACTTTTACTCTAAGTCCATTGTTACTACTACCTGCTCCCAAGTCCCATGTAGATATGATAAAAATAATTTTTACAGTTCCAATAGCACTCTGTTTTTCAATCTGTCTTTTTATTAGATGTTAAAGACATTTCTGGGAACTGCTTACTATGTATGTCAAAGAAAAAAAGACAACTTTGAAAAGGAGTTGTGGCTATAGACAGATCTACAGAAGATAAACTATATTCAGTATAAAATGTGCCCATTGAACACTCACTTCTCTACAGTAGGATGATGAGGACAAAAGAACTCCATGATTTATCTGAGGTGCTCTATGCAGACAGAAGGAGCAAAGAGAATTGATATGTTCATAATTTTGCTTTGTTGTTTAGATTAAATCCAGGCTCCATTTATACCTTCAGTTCTACAATGCCTCCTGTACCACCTAATATTCACACTTTTCTTCTTTTAACCTTCTGAGTATGATTGGCACATCACATCCTATATGCACATAGATGTAGAGTACCATTCACTGGAAAATGGACAACCAACCATGGAAAACATCACTAGAGAAAACTGTTCTCTCCTCTGGGGCCCTATGCTGGTAAGAAATCTTCACCTAGTTATGAGGCAGTGGAATAATCTTCTTTTTTCTTACTGAGATTTTTTTCTGTCTCAGTCATGTACATATCACATCCATTAAATCACAAATACTCAGAATTCATATATATATATATATATATGTCTTATTGTATTCTGAAAATATTTTATTTTTTTTCTTCTTTATTTTGTATTTAACAAAAAAAAGTAACATGAATTTAAAATGAGGAAAAGTTAACAATAACTATGAACAGGATAAGAATCATAAGCATGGCATATCAAAGGTGGTAATGCAAATAAGATTGCTACACATATATTTAGTATGTGTTCAGCTTTCCCTCTGAAATTTTTTTCCCATCCCTGTATATCCTCATTCAAGGTCCCTTCCCCCTCCCAACACATCTTGACATTTCTCTTCTCTGCAACTCCCCATCCCTTCCCTGGGCAGGGAGCAGACAGTCCTATGGTCCCACTGATCCAATAATTTTTGGATCAGTCACCACTCCTGGCCAAATCCAGTTTTGTCCAACCTCCCTCAAGAATGAGTCTGGTATTCCTATAGTTGGAGTGGGGTTCGAAGGATCAGTCCAGGATGTTTCTGATCCCAAGCTGTTCAGTGGTTGTGGTTTGTCACTTGGGTATGTTTGGCTTTTTTTTTTCTTGTTTGTTTGTTTAGAACCCACTAGTGAGTGAGGACATCCCCTGCTTATCTCTCTGAGATTGTGATACCTCGCTCAGGAGGATATTCTCCAAATCCCTCCATTTGCCTGCAAATTTTAGGATATCATTTTTTCTTACTGCTGAGTAGTATTCCATTGTGTAGATGTACGACAGTTTGTTAATCCATTCTTCAGTAGAGGGACATCTAGGTTGTTTCCAGGTTCTTGCTATTACAAATAATGCTGCTATGAACATAGTTGAGCTAATATCTTTGGAGTGTGAATGTGCCTCTTTAGGGTATACACCCAGAAGTGGTATTGCTGGGTCTTTGGAGAGACTGATTCTTAATTTTCTGAGAAACCGCCATATTGCATTCCAAAGTGGCTGAACCAGCTTACACTCCCACCAACAATGGAGGAGTGTTCCCCTTGCTCCACATCCTCTCCAACATAGGCTGTCATCTGTGCCTTTTATCTTAGCCAATCTAACAGGTGTTAGGTGGTATCTCAAAGTTGTTTTGATTTGCATTTCTCTGATGGCTAATGATGAAGAACATTTTTTCAGATGCCTTTCAGCCATTCGTAGTTCCTCTGCTGAGAATTCCCTTTTTAAATCTGTACCCCATTTTTGATAGGGTTATTCAGGATTTTGGGCTCTAAATTCTTGAGCTCTTTATATATCTTAGAGATCAGTCCTCTATCACTTGTAGGGTTGGTGAAAATCTTTTCCCATTCTGTAGGCTTGCGTTTTGTCCTATTGACAGTGTCCTTGGCTTTGCAGAAGCTTCCCAGCTTCAGGAGATCCCACTTATTGATTGTTGGTCTTAGTGCCTGTGCCACTGGTGTTATATTTAGGAAGTGGTGGCCTGTGCCAATTTGTAGAAGTCTATTTCCCACTTTCTTTTCTATCAAGTTCAAAGTGGCTGGGTTTAAGTTGAGGTCTTTGATCCACTCGGATTTGAGTTTTGTGCAGGGTGACAGACTCGGATCTATTTGCATTTTTCTACACACTTCCATCCAGCTATGCCAACACCATTTGTTAAATATACTATCTTTTTTCCATTGAATGTTTTGGGCCTCTTTGTCAAAGATCAGGTGTTCGTAGGTTTTTGGGTTAATGTCTGGATCCTCAATTCTATTCCATTGGTCCACA
>PVIH01015541.1:0-11279 GCA_004025045.1 Sigmodon hispidus | reverse complement strand
GTCTATAGTATAACTTGAAGTCAGGGATGGTGATACCTCCTGAGGTTCTTTTGTTGAGTAAAATTGTTTTGGCAATCCTGGATTTCCTGTTATTCCAAATGAAATTGAGTATTGTTCTTTCAAGGTCCACAAAATATTGTGTTGGGATTTTGATAGGCAGTGCATTGAATCTGTAGATTGCCTTTGGTAGAATTGCCATTTTTACTATTTTGATCCTACCAATCCAGGAACATGGGAGAGCTTTCCATTTTCTGATATCCTCTTCAATTTCTTTCTTCAGTGATTTAAAATTTTTGTCAAATAGGTCTGTTACTTCTTTGGTTAAAGTTACTCCAAGGTATTTAATACTATTTGCCGCTAATAGTATAGGTAATGTTTCCCTTATTTCTTTTTCAGCTCTTCTATCTTTACTGTATAGAAGGGCTACTGATTTCTTTGAGTTTATCTTGTATCCTGCTACATTGCTGAAGGTGTTTATTAGCTGAAGCAGTTCCTTGGAAGAATTTTGTGGGTCACTTATGTGTACAATCATATCATCTGCAAATAGAGATAGCTTCACTTCTTCTTTTCCAATTTGTATGCCCTTGATCTCTTTTTGTTCCGTTATTGCTTTAGCTAAAACTTCGAGAACTATATTGAATAGATAAGGGGAGAGAGGACATCCTTGTCTAGTTCCTGACTTTAGTGGTATTGCTTTGAGTTTTTCTCCATTAAGTTTGATACTGGCTGTCGGCTTCTTGTAAATCGCCTTGATTATATTTAGGTATTCTCCCTGTATTCCTGATTTCTCTAGGGCTTTAATCATAAAGGAGTGCTGGATTTTGTCAAAGGCTTTTTCCGCATCTAAGGATATGATAATATGGTTTTGTTCCTTTAGTTTGTTTATATGATGGATAACATTTACAGTTTTTCGTATGTTAAACCAGCCCTGCATTTCTGGGATGAAGCCTACTTGGTCATGGTGGATGATATCTTTTACGCATTGTTGTATACAGTTTGCCAAAATTTTGTTGAGAATTTTCACATCAATATTCATGAGAGAAATTGGTCTGTAATTCTCCTTCTTTGTTGTGTCTTTAAGTGGCTTGGGTATCAGGGTGATTATGGCCTCATAAAAGGAATTTAGCAATATTCCTTCAGTTTCTACTGTGTGAAATAGTTTGAGGAGTAACGGTAGTAATTCTTCTTTGAATGTCTGATAGCATTCAGCACTGAAGCCATCTGGACCAGGGCTTTTATTTTTGGGGAAGTGTTTAATAACAGTTTCAATTTCCTTAAGGGTTATAGGCTGGTTTAGGTAATTAATCTGATCATCATTTAATTTTGGTAGATGGTACCTGTCCAGAAAGCTGTCCATTTCTTCTAGGTTTTCCATTTTTGTGGAATAAAGATTTTCAAAATATGACCTGATAATTCTCTGTATTTCCTGTGGGTCTGTTGTTATGTCCCCCTTTTCATTTCTGATTTTGTTGATTTGGACACTCTCTCTCTGTTTTTTGATTAGTTTGGCTAAGGGCTTATCTATCTTGTTAACTTTCTCAAAGAACCAACTCTTAGATTCGTTGATTCTTTGTATTGATCTTTTTGTTTCAATTGTATTGTATTGATTTCAGCTCTAAGTTTGATTATTTCCTGCTGTCTACTCCTTCTAGGTGAGCTCGCTTCTAATTGTTCTAAGGCTTTCAGCTGAGCTGTTATGTCTTAAGTGTGGGATTTCTCAAGGTTTTTCATATAGGCATCTAGCGCTATGAATTTTCCTCTTAAGACTGCTATCATTGTGTCCCACAAGTTTGGATACGTTGTAGATTTATTTTCATTGAATTCTAGGAAGACTTTGATTTCTTTCTTAATTTCTTCCTGACCCAAAGATGGTTCAGCTGATTGATGTTTAGTTTCCATGAGTTGGTAGGCTTCATTTGGGTGTTGATGTTGTTGAACTCTAACTTTAGGACCTGGTGGTCTGATATGTTACAAGGGATTATTTCCATTTTTTTGTATCTGCTGATATTTGCTTTATTACCAATTATGTGGTCAATTTTGGAGAAAGATCCATGAGGAGCTGAGAAATATGTATATTCCTTTGGCTTTGGGTGGAAGGTTCTGTAGATATCTATGAAATCCATTTGCATCATAACCTCATTTAGACTCCTTATTTCTCTGTTGAGGCTCTGTCTGGTTGATCTATCCAGGGTTGAAAGTGGGGTATTGAAGTCGCCCACTATTAGGGTGTAAGAATTGATGTGGGATTCAAGCTTTAGCAGTGTTTCTTTTACATATGTAGGTGCCCCTATATTAGGAGCACAAATATTTAAGATTGAAATCTCTTCTTGAGCAATTTTTCCTGTGATGAATAAGTAGTGACCCTCTTGGTCCCTTTTAATTGCTTTTAGCTTAAAGTCTACTTTGTTAGATATTAGAATTGCAACCCCTGCTTGTTTCTTAGGACCATTTGACTGGAAAATCTTTTCCCAACCCTTTACTCTAAGCCTGTGTCTGTCTTTGCAGTTCAGGTGTGTTTCTTGTAGGTAACAAAAGGATGGCTTCTGTTGTTGTATACATCTTGTTAGTGTGTGACGTTTTATAGGAGAGTTGAGACCATTGATATTTTAAGGGAAATTAGTGACCATTGATTCATATTTCCTGCCATTTTTGGTGACAACTTGTTTGTATTTCCTTTCTCTAGGATATTCTTTGGTGGACTTATTGATTGTTTATGATTTCGTGGGTGTATCTGAGGTCCTTAGGTTGGAGTTTTCCCTCTAGTACTCTCTG
Source organism: Sigmodon hispidus (assembly GCA_004025045.1). Classification (NCBI taxonomy): domain Eukaryota; kingdom Metazoa; phylum Chordata; class Mammalia; order Rodentia; family Cricetidae; genus Sigmodon; species Sigmodon hispidus. Next base: position 8,507 of record PVIH01015541.1, on the reverse strand, counting down.
TAGTGATGGGTTGATAGATAGATATTCTTTCAGTCTGACTTTGTCCTGAAATACCTTGTTTACTCCATCTATGGTGATTGATAATTTTGCAGGGTATAGTATTCTAGTTTGGCAGCCATGCTGTTTTAGCGTCTGTATAACTTCTGAGCAAGCCCTTCTTGCTTTCATAGCTTCCATTGAATAGTCAGGAGTTATTCTGATGGGTCTGCCTTTATATGTGAGTTGGGCCTTTTCTTTTGCAGCTCTTAAATTTTTTTCTTTGTTCTGTATGTTTTGTGGCTTGATTATAATGTGGTGCGCTGACTTTTTTTTGGGATCATATATATTTGGTGTTCTGTAAGCTTCTTGTATCTTTATAGGCATTTCCTTGTTCAGGTTAGGGAAGTTTTTTTCTATGATTTTATTGAAAACATTATCTGTGCCTTTGAGCTGGTATTCTTCTCCTTCTTCTATTCCTATTATTCTCAAATTTGGTCTTTTCATGGTGTCCCAGATTTCCTGAACATTTTTTGATATGGCTTTTTTAGTTTTACTATTTTCTTTGACTGATATATCTATTTGAGCTTCTGAGTCTTCCACTTCAGAGATTCTATCTTCCATCTCTTGAACTCTGTTTGTTATGCTTGTATCTGTGGTTCCAGCTTTTTTCTTCAGGTTTTCTATTTCCATCATTGCCTCATTTTGTGCCTTTTTTATTGCTTCCATTTCAGCTTTTAGTTCCTGACATGTTTCTTTCACAGATTTGTTCATCTCTTCCAATTTTTTGTTTGTGTTTTCTTCTATTTCTTTAAGGCTTTTTTTCATATCTTCTTTCAGAGCTTCGATGATCATCAAAAAGTAATTTTTGGTGTTGCTTCCTTCTGTTTTCTCTTCATTGCTCAGTTCAGGTCTTGTATTTGTAAGATCACCACTCTCTTCTGGAGTTACCATGTTGTCCTTTGTATTATTATGTAATTTTTTGCACTGACGTTTGCCCATGGCTTCCGTGGTTCACAATTAGATGGCTCCTGGTCGGTTGTGGCACTTGGATTTGTGTGCCTCCTGTCACCCCTCTAGTCAGGGTCTGAGTCTGTCCTTCAGAGACCCCTGCAGATGTTGGCTTGCTCAGTTTGAGGTGGTGGCGGGTAGCCATGCGGCTTCCCTCAGCAGGAGCTGCAGGTCTGGTGACCTGCAGAGTTTATCTGCCCCTGCTCCACAGTGTGCTGGGACTCTGCAGACAGCACTTGTTCCGGGAACGGAAATGAAAGCTATGGGAGCTCGACTCTCCCTCCCAGGCTGGGATATAGGCTCTTGGGCCTGGTGACCCCTCCTCACCTCTGGGCGGTCTGAGTCTGTCCTTCAGAGACCCCTGCAGATGTTGGCTTGCTCAGTTCGAGGTGGCGGTGGGTAGCCGTGCAGCTTCCCTCAGCAGGTGCTGAGGGTCTGGTGACCTGCAGAGTTTATCCACCCCTGCTCCAGAGTGTGCTGGGACTCTGCAGACCTGAAAATATTTTATTATAGTCATTCACTATCTCATCTTTTATAATGTTTCTATACCCTCTTCCACAATGATTCCTGAGACTTGGAAAGAACTGGTGGATGCTATATAAGGCATATCGCTACACATTCTTCCATTTTCTGCATATGGCAAGTTGTAAGCCTCTATGTTGGTCATTACTTACTGCTTAAAGAAACTTGTCTGAGAAGTGTTAATCTATCTTTATCTATCTATCTATCTATCTATCTATCTATCTATCTATCATCAATCTACCTATCTATCTAATTATCTATCATCTATGTATCTATCTATATAGTCTATGATGTGGGATGTCTTTCTGAATGCCATGAATATCATTTGTCATTAAAGGAACTGTTTTGTCCTATAGCATGCATCTTAGAAGTAGGTGGTGAGATTAAGGTAGATAGGGGAAGTCACATGAAGTCAAAAGAGACACCATCCAACTGTCTAAGATTCAAAATGTAAAAGTAACACAGGTAAGCCACAGGCCATGTGGCAAGAAAGATGAATGGAAATGTGTTGAATTCAGATGCAAGAGCTATCTAGTAATATGTCTGGACTATATATGCCAATTAGCATGAAATTAATATGTCTTCTGAAACATTTTGAGGAAAAAACACTGCAGGTGGGTCTGGACCTAGGGGCTAGGCCAGGCCAGGAACTTTATATTACAAATTACAAATCTATCTATCTATCTATCTATCTATCTATCTATCTATCTATCTGTCTACTGTCTATCTATTTATCTATCTAACTAACTAACTATCTATCTATCTATCTATCTATCTATCTATCTTCCTATCTATCATCTAGCTTGATAGCTATCTATGTATCACATCTATCCATCCATATACCATTTCTCTTTATATACATGTTGGTTATCACTTTAATGCTATATCTATTTAGTAGTGTGATAGGAGTAGGCTTTCCTATAAGGCCTATCACCAGGATAGTCATCAGTTCTTGGAAACAATAATGGGGTCACAGATGACTGCTGTTTTGTGACATGGAACTTAAATTTAATGAGAAATTTATTGAATAAAACTTGTGCTAAGTTTGTCTTGCTTGTTTGTCTGTCAGCTTGTCATAAGACAGAGAAATGCATTAAATTGGACAATTGAAAATCTTGAGTATTATTTTCTTAACTAGTGATTGTTTTTGGAGGGCCAAGATGTTATTAGTTTTTGCTGTATCTGACAGGTATTCATGGATGGTATAAAAAAGCAGAATAAACAAGCCATAGGGAGTGAACTAGTAAGCATGATTTCTTTATAGTTTCTATTTACTTTCTGATCCAGTTTCCTGCTTGGAGTACTTGCCCTTATGATTCTTAGAGAAGGACTGTAACCTAAAAATTACAAGAGGAAATAAATCTGTTCCTCTCCAAATTGTTTTTGGTCATGGTGTTTTATCACAGATAGGGCCATAATTTTTCTACTGAAACAATGAGCATAGTCTTCAAGTCCAGTGTTTATAATTATATTCTACATAGATAGATAACACTGACAATTATATTCCTTCTCCAATAGCATTCAAATCACCTTTTAGCAATGCAAGAGCTAGCAAGTGGGCATGAAGCTTTCAGGTTGGAAGCAGTATGTTTTCTTCATGTTACAAATCTCAAATTTATAATATCCTTATCAACAGTACTCTACTATCAAGTTCTGGAGAAAAAGCAAGAACAGTGACATTCACCTTTAGTAATTATTGTTCTATGGAACCACAGACTAGTAATACTATATTATATAACCCATTTCTTGTACTTAGCTTTACATTTAGTAGCCAATGCTCCTAGGAGGGACATTTTTTCAATTTTATTATAACTCTCATTTAATTGTTTTAATCAATGTCCATGGATTTCTATTTTCTGAGATGCTTCTAGAGAAGTAGACTTTCACATGATTTTCTTAGGAATTTAGTGTTCAGTATCTCTGAACTATATTGAGCTTTCAATACTGCTCATCTATCTCCTACCTGACATAATCTATTCTGTTCCATTTTTCACCACTTTCACTTTAAAGTATTTATGTTTCTACCCCTTTGCATTGAAAAACCATTCACAGCTTGCTGTCAGTTTACCATCTTCCAGAGATGATCCTTAAAGCTAGTGTCCACACCTGAGAGAGAACAGAGAACTGACAGTTTTTTATTTCAAGGTTGCCATTAGAATGATTGTTCATAATGCTCATACCAAAATAAAATTTTTGTGTTAGAAAGGTCATTTTTTTCCCTAATGTTTTGACCCTGTCAGTGTCATACACGCTTATCTTCTTCACTAGCACCACCAAGAGAACAACACTCAAAAGTCATTTAGAAGTGGTCAATTTCTCCAGTATCCAGTCTTTTGAACAAGTGGACAGTGAAAAGAGACCAGAAGAAATTTGACTCCCATCTAGAAGATATTACTTATTTTGAAATGTCAGCAGTCTTTATATGTGACAGATGTGACAATGAAAAATTGGTTTTTGCTTTATTGTCAAGTCTGTATGGGTAAACCTGAATCATGTATCATTGCTTGATGAAATGAATATTACAAACATCAGTAAAAGTTCTGACACATTGTAGAAACACTGAGATGGCCACCACTTAAACATCTTGCATTAATCTTGGAAAGACAGGCAAGAGATGAACAACAATTAAATAGACATAGGAGAATTATTTAATGTTCCCTAGGAGCTATGCATGACAAGTCTTTTCTAAGAAAAGTATTTTTGAATTACATACCATGGGAGAATAGGTTGTTTTTAATCTGATGTTTTTAAGTTTTGTTCTATTCTGTATTGTTTTTTATTTTTTAGTGTTCTTGTTTTTTGTGTGTGCTTGTTTTTATTTTTTGACTCTCTTATGCAAAAGAGAAAGCAATATAAAATTGGAGTCAGAAGTTGGAGGACTCAGCAGGTGGTGAGGACCTCAAGAATTTGAGAGAGAAAAATGTAAAATAACTTTAAGTAAATAAACTTTGAGTTTGATTTCATGTATAAACACAATTATAGTAAACCACCATTAGATTGTGACAAGTTTATATAATCCTCAAGCTCTGTTCTCATAATACAGTCAATATTGATAATTCTTTCCCAGTACTGTTTTTATTGCTTAAATACATGCATCATTACAAACTTAAAACATAGTACACCCTGAACCTTGCAAGAGTTAGTTGTGCTTTTTAAGACTATGACATTAGCATGTAACTTTAATGTTTATCTTCATAATCCTTATAACATGGTAGAGAAAAATTAAAGAAGTTGTTTTCTCTTCTTTTCCATATTTGCTCAGCTAGCCCTCCCTTCCCTCTCCAAAATGTACCAAGTGCCCCCACAGCCTCCTCTCACCCACCCTCATCCTTTTCCCAAGGAGTCCCATGTTGGGTCAATTCAATCTGGTATATCCATTTGTAGTAGGTTCAGTTCCTTCATCCCAATATTAGGACTGGGTTATATGTTCCTTTGTAAGGAATGAGCTCCAGGGTGCCATTTTATGCACAGGAACATAATCTGATTCTATTTCATGAAATTCTACATACCACAAATACCAATTCACAGTCATCTACTTTGCAAAGTTTAGTTCCTTTTCCTGATGGTTCCTCAGTAGCTGTTTTTTAATTCAGTGAGCTCCCCAGAGCTCACATCAGCCCTCTCTATGGGACTACTGCTCATAATCTAGATCTCTTTGCTCACATACATTCTCCTATCTCCCTCTTTAGCTGAACCAGGAGCTCAACTTGGTGTTTAGCTATGGATATCTGCTTCTGCCTCTATTCATTGCTGAATATAGGTTCCATAATGACACATATGGTGGTCATTTATTTGATTATAAGGGAAGTCCTGTTTATGATCCAATCCACTACTGGTTGGAGTCCTAGGCAAAGACATCTTGTGAGTTCTTAGAGGTTTCTGTGTCACCTGGCCTTTTTTTCAACCCCATATTGGCTTTCTCTATTAAGATATTCGTTTGTTTACTTGCCTTCTTTGTTGCTCCTTTCACTCAATCATCTCCCTGTCCCATGATTTGTTTCCACTTCTTCTTGGTTGCAATCCATTAGCATCCAATTTGCTGAGGAGATTTTCTCTATTTTTTCTTCTATATTACATAGAAAAGGGAAGAGAGGACAGCCTTGTACTTTCATTATTTTAGTAGGATTTCTTTATGTTTTCTCCATTTAGTCTGATGTTGGGTGTCAGCTTGCTGTATATTGCCTTTATTATATTTAGGTATTTTCTTTGTATTCCTGTTTTCTGGGATTTTATTATGAACTTTTTTTTTAAAAAATTTTTTTATATGAACAAAGAAGTCACACTTTCTATCCTATATATCCTTATTCAAGGTCCTTTCCCCCTCCCAACACATCAGGTCATTCTCTCTTCTCCACAACTCTCCCCCTCCCCACCAGGCAGGAGGCAGGTGGTCCCAAGATCTCACTGTTCCAATATTGCTTAGTCTATCCACCACTCCTGGCAGATCCAGTTTTCCCCCCCCCCAACCACAGACTGAGTCAGGTGTTCCTCTAGGGGGAGTGGGATCCAAGGAGTCAGTCCAAGGTGTTTCTGATCCCAACCTGTTCAGTGGTTGTGGTTTGCAGCTTGGGCACGCTTGAAAAAGTTTTTGATTTTGTGAAATCTTTTTTCAGCATGTAAGGAGGCAATTATGTGTTTTTTTTTCTTCAGGTTTTTTATAATATAAGTGATAGTCAAAGTTTTTCTTGTGTTGAACCACCCCCACATCTCTGGGATGAAGCCTACTTGATGGAGGTGAATGATATTTTTTGTTATGCTGTTGAGTTTGTTTTGCCAGAATGTTATTATATTTGCATCAGTGTTCATGAGGGAGATTGGTCTGTAATTCTCTTTCTTTGTTGCATCTTTGAGTGGATTGGGTATCTGGGAGATTGTGGCCTCATAAATCAGGTTTGGCAATGTTTCTTCAGTTTCTACTGTATGGAACAGTTTAAAGAGTATTGATATTAATTTTTCTTTAAATGTTTGGTAGAATTCTGCACTGAAACCATCTTGCCCAGGGCTTTTTGTTATTCTGGGGGACTTTTATTAACAGGTTTGATCTCTTTGGGTGCTATAGGTTTATTTAGGTCATTTATCTGGTCTTTATTTAATTTTGGTAAGAAGTACCTGTCCATAAAGCTGTCCATTTCTTCGAAGTTTTCTATTGTAGTGTAGTATAAGCTTTCAAAGTATGACCTGAAAATTGTCTGGATTTCCTATGTGTCTGTTGTTATGTCTCCCTTTTTATTTCTGATTCTGTTCATTTGGATACACACACTCTCTCACTCCCTTTTTGCTAGTTTTGGTAAATGTTTAACTATCTTGTAGACTTTCTAAAAAAGCAATTTTTAGATGTGTTGATTCTTTGTATTGTTCTCTTCATTTCAATTGTATTGATATCAGTCCTTTCATAATTTTTTTCTTTTACTACTTTTAGGTGAGTTTGTTTCTAATTCTTCTAAAACCTTTAGCTGTGCAATTAGGTCTCTTGTATGACATTTCTCTAGGTTTCTCAAAGGGGCATGTAGTGCTATGCCTATTAAGATTGCTTTTATTGTATCCCATAAGTTTAGGTATTTTGTGGATTCATTTTTGTTGAATTCTAGGAAGTCTTTGATTTCTTTCTTAACTTCTTTCTTTACCCAGAGGTGGTTCAATGTAGAAATGTTCAGTTCTATGAATTTGTATGCTTTCTGTGATTTTTGTTGTTGTTGATTCTAACTTTAGACCGTGGTGGTCTGATATAATACAAGGAGTTAATCCCATTTTTTGTATCTATAGTATCTATAGATATCTGCTTTTTATACAAGCATGGGGTGCTTAGAAATATGGATATTTCTTTGTGTTTGAGTGGAAGTTATATATATATATATATATATATACCTATATATATGTGTATATACATATTATATATATATACACATATATATAATGTCCATTTAGGTCATAACAACTGTAAAATCTCTTTTTTTTCTGTTGGATTTTGTCTATTTGACCTATCCAAGGATGAAAGTATGGTATTGAAGTTATTGTATTGGGTTCTGGCCTGGACTTTCTGGGCCTGGACCAGAGATTCAGACCCATTCTCACTCCAGCTTATCCGCAAATAATCACACACAGGCTTATATAATTTTTATGCTGATTGACCTAAGGCCCAGGCCTATAATTTGCTAAATCCTTCATCTGAACTCAACCCATCTTGTTTAGCCGTGCAGCTTTTCTCATAGCAGTCTTTAGCTTCTGTCCTCTGTGTCTGCTGTTGTCTCCTCTGTTTGTGGTGGGTACTCTCTGTTCTTCCTGTACTCAGATTTTTCTTAGCTCAATAGCCCTGCCCATACTTCCTGTCTACCCTTTGGCCAATGAGCTTGGCCAATTAAACTCATAGGCAGGAACATTATTTAAAATGACAGGAAACATAACATAATCTCACTATATTTCCTCTTTTTCTCTTTTAAAAATAAGAAGAATCTCAAATTTAATATCATTTTTTCCTTTACCTATAATGACATAACAAACACTGTAAACAAACACAAACATCCATATTTCATATTTTGGGAATGTGGGCATAGTTCTCTAGTCTACTTTCTGCTGAATGTGGGCATTGGCAATCCGATGGGGATACAAAAAAGAATAGGATTATGAATAAGTTTTCATTGGAGTAGTCTATAAGTCTGGGTCATCTCAGCCAGTCCTTTTGAAGTTGTTTTGAATACAGAACTCAGAGGAAACTGTAACAGAAGTGCTCTGAAATTCATCTGGGCCATCCATTTCTATTGGAGGCTCTTCACGGAGTCTTCCTCAATCAAATTTTATTTTCTCATAAAGGAGTGTTGGATTTTGTCAAAGGCTTTTTCCGCATCTAAGGATATGATCATGTGGTTTTGTTCCTTTAGTTTGTTTATATGATGGATAACATTTACAGTTTTTCGTATGTTAAACCAGCCCTGCATTTCTGGGATGAAGCCTACTTGGTCATGGTGGATGATATCTTTTATGCATTGTTGTATACGGTTTGC
>PVIH01015540.1:0-41887 GCA_004025045.1 Sigmodon hispidus | reverse complement strand
AGATTAAAAACACAAATGACAGCCTATGCTGGAGAAGATGCAGAGCAAGGGGAATACTCCTCCATTTTTCGTGGGAGTATAAACTTTCTCAGCCACTCTGGAATGCAGTATGGCAGTTTCTCAGAAAACTGGGAATCAATTTTGGGAATCTCCTCAAGGATCCAGTAATACCACTTTTAGGCATATATCTTAAGATGCACATTTGTACCCCAAAAGCATTAGCTCAACTATGTTCATAGCAGCATTATTCGTAATAGCAAAAACCTGGAAACAACCTAGATGCCCCTCTACTGAAGAATGGATTAACAAACTGTGGTACATCTACACAATGATACTCCTGTAGGCTTCAGTCCAACAATGACTAGTTGTGAATGGAAAATCCAAGAATCTAGCAGCTTCTCAGCACCACAAAGCTGCGTGTCTCAGCTGGTCTTCTGTATATGTTAGAATCCTGAAGAAGTAGGCTCCACAGCCAGTGAAGGAATGGATGCATTAATAGGGGAGGTCAAGCAGACAAAGAATAAATATACTTCATTTCTTCCCTTGTCTTTATATAGGCTTCCAGCAGAAGGTGTGGTTCAGATTAAAACTGTGCCTTCCAGCCTCAAGGTCTGAATCAAAAGCATGTGTTATCCAGCCTCAAGATCCAGATCACAAGTGTGCCATTCTTTTCTGGATTACAGTTCATGTCAGATATAATTAAGTTGACAATCAAGAATAGTCTCCATGATGATGCACAATTTAATTTCAGCATTTGGGAGGCAGAGGCAGACAGATCTTTATAAGTTAGTGTGCATCCTGATCTACATAACAAGTTCCAAATCAACCAGGGCTACATAGTAGGACCCTGTATCACACAGCAGCAGCAACAACAACAGCAACTGAACCATTTTCTGTCCCACAAGCCAGCTCCTAAACAATGATACAGAGACTTCTTATTAATTATAAAAGATCGGCCTATAGCTTAGGCTTGTTTCTAACCAGCTTTTAAAACTTAAATCAACCTATTTATATTAATCTATGTTTTATTATGTGGCATTACCTGCTTTCCATCTTGCCCTTCCTGTTTCCTTTCTGTGTTTTCTGACATCTTCTCCTCTTCCTTTCTCTCTCTGGAAATCCCATATATCTCTTCTGCCTAACTATTGGCCATTCAGCTTTTTATTACACCAGTCATAGTAATACATCTTCACACAGTATACAGATACTTCACAACAAGCAACAGCAGCAGCAACAACAACAAAGCACACACACAAAAGAACAAAGATAAAAAAGATTGCATTCTATATTGAAACACTAGTCCTTAGTTCCTTGATTCCTAGTCTTAAATTTTTAACTGAAAGGGAGAGGGGTCAGCATAGCTAACAGAGGAGCAGGAATAGTGAAGTAATTGTGTACTAGGTGTGGCTTGTGTATTCTTTACATGACTGTAAAGAAACAGCACTCCACTGACCTGATGAGGACAATCCTTATGGAAGAAAGCACCAATTGTTTGATTGCCTTTATCAGGTCCTAGAGAAACAAAGGCAAACCTCGAAGAACATGTTCTTCCAGGAGTAATCAATGTATCTAAAAGACTAGCACATGTGAGACTGAGTCCCAGGATCCAGTGGGCATTTCTGAGCAGCAGGAATGCCCAGGCCCACAGAGAGGGGACTGGAAGAAAGGGCATTGTCCATCTAGAAAGAGCCTGGCATTCTACTGTGTCTCTTTTCTCTTGACCTCTGTCTATTTAGATTATTGTGGTCTTCTCCATCATGTGACAGTTCCACAGAAAGTGCTGTTTCCCCTTGATCCCACTTATTTTCTTCTCTGTAACCTCTTACAAAATCTAAACTCTTACAGACCCTAAAAGGCTGATGACAAGCCTGATTGCAGTAACCATACCAACTCGGTGCCCCCACGGATGAGTATGACTTTTCCAGAATGGAGTGTGGAAATTGTATTTTTTGTCTTTCATGATATCATAACATTTCTCAAACTAGGAAGACAAGACAGTAGGAACTGATATTTTAAGAGGTCACACTTCATTTTTCATAGTTTGGTGCAACCCAATGCTAAGAGTTTATTTTCCAATAAGCCAGTGAAGATGTTGATGGCTGAATATTTGCTGGGGCCTTTGCCCTCAGGGTTTGGTGATTTTTTGGAAGGGTCTCCATGAGTGTAAGACTATGAAATTTGTGCAGAGAAATGGTTTGAGATCACGCTGATCAGGGTAGATTTGTCAGATCAAAGAAAACCATTTCCGAGGGTTCCTGCTGGGCTTTCTAACTCCCTGAGACATTCAGCTGAATTATCTATTAAAAGTATTTTCCTAAGTCCTTTTAACTAGAATAGAGAGGCTGTGGACTCTTTGTAGTTACTGGTCTACCACAAATATAAAAGTCATTTTCAAGGTAAGCAGCTGATGGGCTTGCTCCAGCAGGATGCTATGCTCAGGGACTCTCATTCTGCGGTTCTCTCCTCTATCGAATGTATGTCTGATTGTTTTTCTGCTCCACTGCACACCACACACGTGGTGGTGGTGGGAGTATAAATTTTCCTCCCAGAGATTTGTTTGGATACAGAATTTCTAAAAATATCCAAAAGGAACTGAAGGTACAGGGGGCAAATTAAGTTGTATAAAATCTGATGAGTCAAGCCCTCATCACAGCCTGTTTTTAAAACATGGTCTTAGAAACACTGACCTATTCTTTGACCTCCAGGAATGAAACATGGGATTATAAATCATATTTATTGAAAATATATTCCTACATTTTATTGAAGATTGTATATATGTCTTCATAGGTTTCTTGAAGATATATTTATTGAAAACATATGTTTTGAGGCTATATTTATTAGGGATTTTGAAATATATTTATTACTCAAAAATTCTTTAGTAAGGGCCTACAGTGTATTAGAGTACCACGAATATCCTGAGAATATAAAAATGAGACAAAGTTGACTTCTGGAGTCCAGTAGGAGAAAGAGTGATTAAATCCACATGGCCCTGACTTATGTGATTTGACTTATAGCTTTTTGACTTTACTATGGTGTGAAATGATTATGAATTTTGATCTTTTCTTGGGATAATGTTCCAGAGCAATGTTTTGTTATGCTTTGCCACCATATTTACATGAAGCATTCAATGCTTTAATTTAAAATAGACTTTTAATCAGATGATTTTGCCTATGATTTTGTTAATGTAAATGTTCTGAGCACATTGAGTAAAGGTTAGGATAGGTTATGATATTGGGAAGGATAGTGCACTGCATGCATTTTTACTTACTGATATTTTCAATTTGTCATGGGATTACCTATTGATAAACTCAACAGAAGCCAAGGACCATGAGTAACTCCTTCAGTTATGGGTTGGGATATGAAGAGATATTTTAGAAACTACTGACACGCCTAATCTAGTGACTCAGAAAGACTTTCCCAAGCAGCCTTTAGATAAAGACATCAATGAACTAGAGTCGGCTCAACAGGGGACAACAGGGACTTAGAAGTAGATTTCCAGAAGACAAGAAGGCAACTGCAAAGCCTGGGAGGTAGGAATGAGCTTCATGTACTGTGAAAATGGAAGAGGCCGGGGTGCACGGTGAGAGACTGGAGCCTTACAGGCAGAGTGAGGCTGGAGAGTAAGCTGCCTGTCATCTAACAGCTCTAGTGCCCATGAAAAAGAAGTCATATCTCTGTCATGAAACCTTTAAGAAGCCCCTAAGGCTATAGCAGTTGGGACCTGGGAAGGAAACTTATGGACTCCTTTCACTATTTTTTGAAATATATATTTTATTTTGAATTATGTCTTTGTAGGTGTGTGTCTGAGTGGATATATCTGTACAAATGCAGCTACTCACAGAGGCCAGGAAAAGGGGTTAGATACTCAGGAGCTTGAGCTACAAGTATTGTTAGCTGCCTGATGGGGGGACTGGGAACCAAACTACAAAAACAAATGATTTTAATTTCCCAGTCATCATTCCAGTCCCCTCCTGTATTAGCTAGAGCTTCTATTGCTGTGAAGAGATACCATAACTATACTAACTCTAATAAAGAGAAAACATTTCAGTGGGGTGGCTTACATTTTCAGAAGTTCAGTCTATCATCTTCATAGCAAGACATGTCAGTGTGTAGGCAGACACGATGCTGGCTACATTTTAATCAGAAAGCAACAGGAAGTAGATTGAACCACTGGACATGGCTTGAGTATATCTGAGACTTCAAAGCCCACCTCCACACTGACACACTTCCTCCAATAAAGCCATATCTAGTCCAATAAGACCACACCTCCTAATAGTACCACTCACTTTGGGGTCCATTTTCTTTCAAACTACAACACATACCCTTTATTTAATTTAATTTTTAAATATTTGTATAATTACACACACACACACATACACACCACACACACACAAATGCAGATGCCTATAGAGGTCAGAAGTATTGTTTTCCCCTGAAGCTGGAGTTACAAGAAATTGTAAGCTTCCTAATGTGAGCGTTGGGAATTTGGCTTAAGTTCTTAGTTAGAACAGTATATGCTTTGAACTATTGAGTCATCTTTATGGCTCCTCCTCCCCCTACTCTTCATATTTTGGATAAAGGAATTCCTTTCATAGATATGGGAATTAGACAAAGGACTAGGGAAGGAAGGGTGGTACCTAAATAAAGAGCACTGACCGTCATTATCACCTCTCAACCTGAAGAAGCCAGAGAGGAAACAAAGACTTGGAGCTGGAGAGTGGTATAGTAGTTGTGATCTCGGGAAATCACAGCCAATAACAAATGCAATACTCATTCAACAAAGAAAAAATAGCCCACGTTCTCACCACCCACAGCCTCCTGTTTCTTGCTGGATCTTTTGACTGGCTGAACCTAAAGAGAAGTCAGAAAGCCAGAGGATTCCATTAAGCTCAGTAGCTATTCTTCCCACGCAGAAGAGAACACAGGGCAGTGGGGAGTAGGTAGACATGATAAATGAAGAAACATAGTAGAAAAAACTGCAGCACCCAGAAGCCATCAACCAGATTTGTTACAAAAACAGACCATTGGTTCCAATGTTCTGTAGAGAACCAAGGTTTAAGAGCTTGCTACGGACTGCTACAGAATGAAGAGAACTATCCCAAACCATAGCCTAAACCAGAGCCACTGAAGTTGAAGATTTGGGCTGATTCAGGGATAGTTTGATCAAGACTACAGTGAACTTGGGAGCCTTGAAATCACACTCACCCATTGCTGTTTAATAACCAAGCCTCAAAAAAGAAAAGGCCCCAGAGCCAGAGGCAGAGTGCTTCCCTGTATCATACTCAATGCTCTGTCAGGATCCCCAGTCTGAATTAGACCCTTCAGTTTTCTTCTCCAGGACAGAGTTCTTCCTTTTCTAGGTCCTCTTTTAAGCTATTCTGGCAATGCTTAGTATTAGAGCCTGATTCCTCTTCCTGACTGTGGTACTCAGGACCTTTTATTTCTTTTTTTTAACCTCATTATTGATTCTGTTACAAGAAATAATCAGGACTAGGAATCATCTCTTCTATATAACACACATTTGATTCCATACAGGTCTGCTGGGTCCTTTAGCACAAGGTAATGATGAAATTGATAAATTATTAATAGGAAATGTGCTAGAGGCCTCAGAGTTTCATTAAAAAGCCCATCACATCAATAGCAAAGGATTAAAAAAAGATTTCACTATCACTTGGCAACAAGCCAAAGAAATTGTAAAAAGATGTCCCACCTATTCCCTCTATAACCTCTATAAACTCCATTGCCAGCAGGAAGTAATTCTTCCTGTGTCATTCTACACATTGAATGACTCTCAATAGCTAGCTTAGGTTAAATAAATAATGCTTGCTGGAGAAGCAAAGATCAGCTCTTTCCATTTATGTTATCAAGTGATTACACAACATTAAAGTTACACACACACACACACACACACACACACACACACACACACACACACACACCATTGCTCTTTTATGAATAGTCAAGCTGAGGCTCAGACAGATGAAGTAACCTTTCTAAGATCCAGGGTGATTGAGTGGGAAAGACCACACTCCAAGTCAAGTAGGTCTTCCTGTGTCTGAGGTTACACTTTTGAATGTTACTCCTTATGCCCATCTCCGACTTGGTACAGCTCTCACTAGGCTGTTTTTGTCTAGGAAGCAAAGTTAGAGGTAAAAAAGAGTGCCACCCAAATGTGGAAACTGGCAAGTAGTCAAAAATATCACCCACCAACTAACTCTCTGCTGCCTCCTACCTGCCTCACCCCTTAACATTGGCCCTACGCAGCAGCTCCTGTGTTAATGGGAGGGGTCAGGCTCCCCCCTTTGAGGTCAGGCTAGCTTCAATGATTCTGCTTTAATCATCCAAAAGATGGAATTTCTCTGTGGGCTTTGTTTTTGATTAATTGGTTGGTAAGTTTGTTTGGGGAAATTGGAGTTGGTTTGGTTTGGACAGAAGCAGGAATCAAATTAGGCCTTGCAAGATTGGGCAACTGTTTACCACTAAATCTCTAGCCCCAAACCTGAAATTGCTGAGGTTATGTTACAAAGAGCATTTTGTCTTTGAAGCCAGCTGTCATATTTTCAAATGGAGAGGACACATGAGTGGTTCCAGGAGATATTCTCAGCTGAGCCCCATACCAGAAATGAACACTAACTATAACACATCTAAGATCTGCAGTACATTCAGGTACAGCCCAGAGCACTGTCTGACTACAACCACATATAGGAAATCCAAGTGGGGACAGACACTCAGAGGAGCCAACTCAAGAGCTATGTGACATATTAAGAGTTTTAAGTTGCCCAATTTATATTTTGGTATGCATTAACAGAGAGTCAGATATAGAGAAAGCTATGTGACCTTGCAGAAGCAATATATACACAATGGAACAAAGCTATACAGCTGTCCCCTTCTTCCTCCCTCCCTCCCTCCCTCCCTCCCTCCCTTCCTCCCTCCCTCCCTCCCTCCTCTCTAGGTTTTTCAAGACAGAGTTTCTTTGTGTACCCTTAGCTTACTGGAACTTGCTCTGTAGACCTAGAACTTATGGAGATCCACCTGCCTCTGCCTCCTTAGTGCTGGGATTATAGGCATACAGCACCACCAACTACATTTTTGCTCTTAAGAAATTGCTAATAAGGAGATGCTTCCCTGGAAGTGTCCCCTAATTAAACACATCTGCCTCCTACCCATGATTGATCCCAGACATCCTCTTTGACCTGCTGGATTCCTCCTGCTGTAAAGTTCTCCCTGACTAAGACACCCAACCTTTCACTGACCTTCCTGGTTCATCCTGCCCAGCAGGTGGCTTCTGTCTATAGTTTCCTTCTACCCTCTCTGGTGCATTGATCGCTAGAGATTCCACTCATTTGTCTATTTTAAGCACTACCATCTCCAGCTTTCTCTATAGCCAGTTGGCATTCAAACTCATTGGAAGGCATTTCATGAATTGACTATACTCCTTCTTCACTATGGGCTATCAATAATGCAGATCAGATTAAAAGATGGACCACTGAGGAGATGTGTAGACCACCAAGATAGAGAGGTAAGTGATGTGGGATGTTTTTCTGTATACTGTGAATATGCTTATTGCCATTAGTTAATAATGAAACTGCTTCAGCCTATGGCAAGGCACCTTAGAAGCAGGCAGGCAATCCAAGCAGAGATAAAGGTAAAGATGGGCAGAGTGAAGGGAACATTGCAGGCCGCCACCAAGAAAGCAAGATGTGATGGGACATAGATAAAGCCATGAAGGCTTGTGACAAGACATAGATGAATAAAAATGAATTTAGTTAAGTTGTAAGAGCTAGTTGGTAATGAGCCTGAGCCATAGACCAAACAGTTTGTAATTACTGTAAGCCTTTGTTTGATTATGTGGGGATAAACAGCTTCAGGACCAGAGGTGGAAAAGATTCCTCTGACCTCTGACCTGGATAGGTCAGAAAAGCTTCTGACTATAGGTAACTAAAATATCATAGGCTAAAAATGGAGTTGGGAGCTAATTTAGCTCTGTACATGTTGGCAAAAGTGGTGAGCCTAAATAGGCTTGGCTCTGGTTATACTCTTAATTCCTGTTGCTTGCCTATGACTCCTGGCATGTTTGTGTTAAGTACATGCAGTTAACCTGATGTATATATATAGCCTGACCACTAACTCCCAGACTGTCCCATTGACAATCCAGCCTACAACTGAAAAATTCATGATACTGTATGCTCTTTATTGGAAGTAATTTAGTGGAGTGTCTGCATTAAAATATTTTGATATGTCTCTCAAGAAAATGTCTAGCTCAAATAATCACATCTAATATATTCATGGGAAATAAAATCTTTATTTTGAGCATAAAACATATACTTTTATGATTTTTTCCATTTCTATTTAAATGTTGAGCAGACATAAAAAGAATTATAGTACATGAAGATTCCCAACAGGCTGCCTGCTCAGACTACTTAAGAGACTGAGTGCAGAATCCAGTGAAATGGTACTGAAAATCATTTTTTTTTGTTTTCTCTTCTCATTATTTCAAAGTAAAATCAAACCAAAGAGAATCTTCTCATTTTTGAGGGGTTGGAAGACAGGATTTCTCTGTGTAACAGTCGTGAATATCCTGGAACTTACTTTGTTAACCAAGCTGGCCTTGAACTCACAAGATCTGTCTGCTTCTGCCTCCTGAATGCTGAGTTAAAAGGGTGTGCCACAAAATTGTTTTGGCAATCCTGGCTTTCCTGTTATTCCAAATAAAATTTGGTATTGTTCCTTCAAGGTCTGTAAAAAATTGTGTTGGGATTTTGATGGAAATTGCATTGAATCTGTAGATTGGGATTGGTATTAGTTCTTTGAATGTCTGCTAGAACTCTGCAATAAAACCATCTGGACCTGGGCTTCTTTTATTTGAGAGACTTTTAATAATAGCTTCAATTTCCCTTGTTGTTATAGGTCTGTTTAGGTTTTTAATCTGTTCTTTATTTAATTTTGACAATTGGTACTTGTCCAGAAAGCTGTCCATTTCTTTTAGGTTTTACATTTTTAGGAGAGCATAGATTTTCAAAGTATGACCTGATAATTCTCTGAATTTCCTGGGGGTCTGTTGTTTATGTCCCCCTTTTCATTTCTGATTCTGTTAATTTGAATGCTCTCTCTCTCTCTGTCTTTTGGTTAGTTTGAATAAGGGTTTGTCTATCTTGTTGCCTTCTCAAAGAACCAACTTTTTGAATCATTGATTTTTTTTGTATTGTTCTCTTTGTTTCTATTGTATTGATTTCAGCCCTATGTTTGATTATTTTCTGCTGTCTACTTCTAGACGAGTTTGCTTCTAATTGTTCTAAAGCCTACAGCTGAGTTGTTAGGTCTCTTGTGTGAGCTTTCTCTTGATTTTTTATATAAGCATCTAGTGCTATGAATTTTCCTCTTTAGACTGCTTTCATTGTGTCCCATAAATTTAGGCATGTTGTGGATTCATTTTCATTAAATTCTAGAAAGTCTTTGATTTCTTTCTTAACTTTTTCCCTGACCCAGAGGTGGTTCAATGTAGAGATGTTCAGTTTCCATGAGTTTGCAAGCTTTCTGTATTTTTTGTTGTTGTTGAATTCTAACTTTAGGCCATGGTGGTCTGATATGATACAAGGGGATATTCCCATTTTTTGTATCTATTGATATTTGCCTTATGACCAAGTATGTGGTCAATTTTAGAGAATGTTCCATGGGGTGCTGAGAAATAAGTATATTCCTTTGTGTTTGGGTGTAGGGTTCCATATATATCTACTAAGTTCATTTGAGTCATAACTTCTGCTAGATCCATAATTTCTCTGGTGAGTTTCTCTCTGGTTGATCTATCCAAGGCAAAGGACACAGTCGTTAAAACAAAATGACAGCCTACAGAATGGGAAAAGATTTTCACCAACCCGACAAGTGATAGAGGACTGATCTCTAAAATATAGAGAGAACTCAAGAAACTAGAACCCCAAACCATGAATAACCCAGTCAAAAATAGGGTTCAGAATTAAAAAGGGAATTCTCAGGAGAAGAATTACAAATGGCTGGAAGACACTTAAAAAATGTTCAACATCTTTAGCCCTCAGAGAAATCCAAATCAAAACAGCTACCACCTTACACCTGTCAGACTGGCTAAGATCAAAAATTCAAATGACAGCCTTTGCTGGAGAGGATGCAGAGCAAGGGAAACACTCCTCCATTGTTGGTAGAAGTGTAAGCTTATTCAGCCACTCTGGAATGCAGGATAGAGGTTTCTCAGAAAACTGGGAATTAATCTCCCCAATGATCCAGCAATACCACTATTGGGTGTATACCCTAAAGACGCACATTCACACCCCAAAAGCATTAGCTCGTCTATCTTCACAGCAGCATTATTCATAATAGCAAGAAACTGGAAATGACCTAGATGTCCCTCAACTGAGGAACTGATTAACAAACTGTAATACATCTACACAATGGAGTACTACTCAGCAGTAAGAAAAACTGATATACTATAGTTTGCCGGCAAATGGATGGATTTGGAGAATATCCTCCTGAGCGAGGTATCACAAACCCAGAAGAATAAGCAGGGGATGTACTC
Source organism: Sigmodon hispidus (assembly GCA_004025045.1). NCBI lineage: Eukaryota > Metazoa > Chordata > Mammalia > Rodentia > Cricetidae > Sigmodon > Sigmodon hispidus. The sequence continues at coordinate 31,344 of PVIH01015540.1, read as the reverse complement.
ACTCATTAGTGGACTTTAAGAAAAAGCATTCTTTTTTCATTGTAAGATAATGAGTGAATAAAGTGATTTAAAACACACACACACACACACACACACACATACACACACATAAAACAAAACTTCTAGTTTGTCTGTAGAAGGGTTGCACAGCAGGAATTTGTAGTGGCCACACTCATCCGTGGGCATTAGCTGTGACCTACTGTGCTTCCTTTATCTGTAGCTGAGCCTAACCTGGCTTGAGAAGCTTTAGATTTTATTTTTTAAGTTTCAAGTATTTTAGAGAAAAAGAAGTTTTATTACTGTATGTTTTTTGTTATCTATTCTGAATGTTTTGCTTTTTTCTATAATGTTTGATATTGATTTTCAAAAAACAATTAAAAAAAAGTGTGTGCCACCTGTCACTGCCACCACCACCCCATGAGCCAAAGAGAATCTTCAAAGTAGCCTTAATGTGGGAAGGAAACAGTTTGAAATAGAACTCAGGAAACAGGTTCAGCCAGTTGTCACATTTGGCCTTGAGGGATTGAGAGAGATGGCATTATAACTAGTCCTGTAACAATCTTGGGTCTTTGTAAGTCTTTGTCACAAACTTTGGGAAGTCCAATCTCTTTTGCTCTAGTGGGTTCTTTCCCAGCTCTCTGGTTAACCACTCTTTCCCTAGACCATGAAGAGGGGAGTCCCTGCTGATCCCTGGGGTTGGAGAAGTCTCTCACCTATATGTTTCTTATGTGTAATTCCAATGGCTTTGCTCTTTATCCTGGTTATTATGTGTTGTGGATAAGATTCTGGAACAATGGGAGGACTTAGAGTTGTTCAAGGTGCAAGAACTGGGAGTATGAGAGTAGGGCCATAGACGATAGATGCGGATATGAAATAAGAATAATTTCTGAGATGCTTCTGAGCTTCTCTTCCGGGATTGAGCACAGATTCTTTCCTGCTTCCCTCCCCTTGTGCAGCTGTGGCTTCAGGTTCTCACTATGTTCCAATTATTTGTGAATTTATTTCCCTCAATAGTTTGCCAACCCCCACCCCATGAACTAGGAGCATAGGCATTCATTTTTTAATGCAATAATGAACTCATCATTTCTATATTTTTTCGACAAAAGATTTCTTTTGAGTGTTTTGTGCCTGCTTTTATTACCCAGAGAGGCCAAGAGTAGATAAGATACAATTTCTGACCGTCAAGAGTTAACAGACATTGAAGGAGAAAGATGAGATGCCAACATAGCCTGAATGGTGTGTGCCAGTTGCCTGGGCGCACCCAGAACTCAAGAGTGAGGGAAGTAACCACTTAGAAGAAATCAAGGAGTGATTTGTCAGTGATCCACGGATGCCTAGCTGTGGCATGGACACTAAGTAGGCCTTGTTGACTGAGTTTCTATCCTGTCTCTACAACGTGTATCCCAGTTCACCTCTGCAAAGTGAACAAAAGAAAGGAGTCAATGAACAGCATGTGAGAGTTGTTTTGTATGTGTGACATGCATCCACTGCTACTAACATTGTCTTATCTGGATCAGAACTGAAGAAGTCCAGGCCTTGGCAGTCAGATAACTGTGCAGATCCTGATCATAGAGGATGGTTTAGACATGTGGATGTGCTTAAAGTTCATCTAGTGAGATTTATCCTAGGATATTTTTGAACAAGAGAGAATAGACTATTTTATCCTGCTGAACCCAGAACTATGAGGACATCAGCTCAGGGTATCTAAACAACACTTGACATGGAGAACTTTTACCTGAAGACAAAGTCACATTGAAATGACCCCAGAAAGTATAGTATTCCTTTATTCCTTAGGTGATTCTTCAATCACCTCTAGGGGGGCAGTTTGACGGGGATATGCATTCAAAGTATTATAGATGAGAGGGTTCATAATGTGTCCTTTTCTATTTCCAGAACAATTTGAATATAATCAAAGACTCCTAGAAGGAAGAACTGTGTGACTGGAGAATGGTAACTCCTTTTGGCCTTTCTGACTGTGGCAGGAAGTTTGGTCTATAACCTAAAATCTTAGATGCATGCGCACAAAAACAAGGTCAGTGGGAGAAAAATGATCCACACTGTTATATACCCAGAATGTTCAGACATATTTGACAGACTTGCTGTGTTCAGCTTGAGGTATCACTTCAGAAACATTGTGAGCTTTCTGTACTTCCTTGTGTTAACAAGATTGGCCCATACTAGATCTCTCTCTTTCTCTCTCCTTTCTTCTTATTGTTCTTCCCATTTTCCATCTTTCCCTTTCTTCTACTTCCCTCACACATACACAGTGAAAAAAATCACAAAGAGTGGAGATTTGTTGAGAGAATTATGACTGCTGAAGCGTGGCAACTGAAAGGGGTATTTTCCATTCTCTATTCTCCCTGAGTGCTCCATGTAGAGAGGATGACTGGAGAAATGGAAAGTCCTCCCAACTCCTGAACAAACACAAATATCTTCCCATGGGTGCCAACATTATCAGGGACCAAAGAAAATAGTGCACAAATGTCCCCACCCTGAGGATTTAAGTGAGAAGAACATCTGTACAACACATCTGGAGAGAAGAATAGACATTTAATGGGGGCAAAGCCCAGAAGACAGTGTCTCCTAACTGTTCAGAAAGTGCAGAGTCTGGTTCCTTTATAAAGACAACATGTAACTGACAGAGGTCAAACCCCCAAGGTATTCCATGCACATGTGGAAAAGGCATTGAGGATCTCTGATCCCATCAGTGAGCTAGGGCTGGCCCTGGACAAGAAAACAGACAGTACTTCTGTTTCCTACCTTCAGTAATGAGTAGAGTTGTAACACAGACTTTCCTGAACTTTCTAGTTTTTCTCACCTCTTGTCTGTTTTCTTGCCTGCCTTTCCAATTCATATTTTATTATCCCTTTAGAAAACATGTAGTTTGTTTTGACTAAGATGTATTGGCTGGATGTATTAAAGAACTACACTGCTATGCTCTGACACATATATGTGAACATGCATCAGGCCCAACCCACCATCCAGAAACCCTTCCTAATCTCTACATATCATTAGTCTGTATTCAGCAGAACTTCAATACTCTTTGTTGTCCAAGGGTGTGGATTCTGGGTCAAGCTTTGCTGATAACTGGTTGTTGAACATGAAGCAAGGTATTTCATCCTTTGAACTCTAATTTTTTATTGGTAAAAATGAACATGGTTGGGGTTTTAGCACAATTTCAAATATGAGGAACTATTTATACACATTCATATAGGGGACCTTGGCTACATTTAGCAAATGAACATGCCTAGCTCTATGTGGCACTCTATAGTGACTACCCAGCTCCACACCCTGTGTGCATTTAATATTTAATAAAATATTATTTCAACAACAACAGAAAAACATACTTAACTCCCCCCACCCTCGAACATGCCTCAGATTAATTGGAGGAGAGTGCTTCTTCTTCTTCTTCTTCTTCTTCTTCTTCTTCTTCTTCTTCTTCTTCTTCTTCTTCGAAAAATGACAGCTAGGGAGCCCATATGGGACCAGCCTAGGCCCTCTGCATATGTGTGACAGTTTGTGTAGCTGGTCTACTTGTGGGAGTCACAACTGAGGGAACAGGGCTGTCTCTAATGTGTTGGCTGGCTCTTGGGAACCTACCCCTCATACTGGGTTCTCTTGTCCAGCCTCAATACAAGGGGAGGAGCTTAGCCTTACTGCAACTTGTTATGCTATGCTTTGTTGATACCCAAGGGAGGCCTGTCCCTTTCTAAAGAGAAATTGAGGAGGAACGGATTGAGGAGAGGGGGAAAAGAGGTGTTGGGAGGGAACATGAAAAGATAAGGGAGAGAAAACTTTATTAGAATGTTAAAACAAATGAATACATTTAATTCATTAATAAAAAAGACATTTAGCCACATCTTAAAGCACTAGGACCTTGTGATTGGGAAATGCTAATAGAAACAGATTCCTGAGCTTTCTTTCTCCATCTCCTCTCCCCGCCATTCTAATAAGGTATATGACATCTCAGTTATAAGAGAAACCATTTAATTTGGGGCTCACAGTCCCAGAGGGTAGTAGAGTCCATGACCACCAGGTGGAAAACATGGCAGGCAGGCAGGCATGGTGCTGGACCAGGAGTTGAAAGCTGAAAGCTTATATCTGATCTACAAGAAAGAGGGAGAGAGGGAGAGGGAGAGGGAGAGGGAGAAAGAGAGAGAGAGAGAGAGAGATTACTTCTAGGGTAATATGGTTTGATCAAAAGGAGATTCCCTAAAAATCTTTGTTGGGAAGAGAGCCATATTAGCTACAAGGCTGTAAAGGCTATAGACTAAGATGATCCAGCCTCAGGATCCTCATAAGATTTGCCAGCACCTCCAAACAGCAGGAAGTGGTTTATAGAAAGCTGTGCCCAAATTCCCAAAATATTGCTTTCATTATAGTTAATGGTCATAGTAAATCTCTTTCTAGGAAGAAAAGGGGAATAGGATATAGAAATGATGTTAAAAAGGTATAATATTCTGCCTGGAGTGGATGCTGACCGAAGCCACCTTGGGACCTCCTGCCCTTGTTGGGGAGGAGATAAAGAGATGGAGGGAAAAGAGAGTGCCTGGGAGGGGTGGGAGGGGAAAGGGAGTTTGAACAAGAGGATGCATGGATAAAAAAATGAGACTTTATTTATAATAAAAACGTAAAGAAAAAAGGTAGACTATTGAATCTATTTTAATTCAAAAAACAGGTGTTAATCATCAAATACTTTACACTGGCATGGATTTTGGTCTATTGATACAAATTTAAGGTTAATTTTGTTATATTGTATGTATAATTCTACTCTTGTTTAAAGAATTATGTTTATGAAATTTCTTTAAAATTATAATACATAACACAAAATACAGATTAGTAGGTAATCATCTATGATAATCACACTTATAGTCATGTTAGTTAGGTAATTAGATAATCTTCAAACACTTCAAAGACCTACAAAATATGGCATTTACAATATTTTAAGAACTTAGACATTTTTAGGCAGTGAGACACATCTCACGGCAGCACCAATCTATTTCAAAAAAATGATGGGCATCAAAAAAGCTCCATGTAAAGTTTACTCTCTTTGTGCCAAAAATTAGCCACTGGGCAAGAAAGTGTTCTTGCCTAAACTGACTGACAATATGCTTTATAAACTAGATATACAAGACTCATAGAAAGTGACCTCCAAACTTTCTCAAAACAAGCTAAAATGGTTCTTCAAGTTCCTGCTTCACAGAAAAAATTGTCAGACATTCCATAAGACGCAAAGATATAGAGACTCTAGGCCTATAGGCTAAAAATACATACCCAAACATTACAAAAAAATCTTTAAGTAACTGTCCAAACAGCCAGATGTCATCTATGTCATTTCTAAAAGTTAAAAGTTGCATATACCTCATGTTTACACAAATAATATTATGTCCTTCTATATTCTTTAATATAGTTAAAGATTAAATATTTTTAGATATAGATTTCCTTAGTTGTTATAAAAATAAACATAAAATTTTAGATCCACAAAGTTAAACTATATGATGAAATATTTTTAATTTTACTAAATACAAATAAACTAAATATTATAACTATAATTCTTGCTTGATAGCTGTTTTGTTTGATATTATTTTTAAAATTCAAGCATTCTTTTTTGATTAGGCAGAAAAGGGGAAGTGATATGGGATGTCTTTGTGTATGCTGTAAACACCATTAGAACTGTTTTGGCCTATGGCAATGCATCTTGAAAGCAGGTGGAAAATTCTGGTATAGATGAAGGGGAAGGAGGGTGGAGTCACTCAGAGATGCTGTGAGTTGCTGCCCAAGAGAACAAGATGTAATGGAACACACTAGTCACTAGCCACTAGCTAATGTAAAGCCACTAGCCACATGGCAAGACATAGATAAATAGAAATGAGTTAAGTTGTAAAGGCTAGTTGATAATGAGCTTAAGTTACAAGTTAAACAGTTTGTAATTAATATAAACCTTTGTGTGATTATTTGGGGCTAAGTGGTAGCAGAACTACAGGTCCAAACCTCAGGACTAGGGCGGAATGGACAGGTCAGAAACTTTTTACTGCAATTCCTAATTCAGAGGGATATAACAAAGATTTATTTCACTTCAGAAGACAAGACAGGGATGAATTTCCACTGTCTAATAAGAGAAGATGTGTGCAATGGAGGAAAAATAGACAACCCATAGAACTGGGCTTGAAAGATCACCATGATCAAAGCTTCCAACAGTACCAGATCAGAGACTAAAAGCATCCTTCACCTCACATTGAGATGATAAATTGTAAATTGGCTTTACATTAGCTAGTGGCTAGTGACTAGTGTGTTCTATTACATCTTGTTCTCTTGGGCAGCAACTCACAGCATCTCTGAGCAGGATCCTGGATGCAAGAAAATTTGAGAAATATAGCTACCTGTGAATCCTTTAGCAGCCACTATGAGGCTGGCTGGGATAAGTTGGGCCCACAAAATGTGTGTTCCCTCAAAACCCCATTAAATTTAGTAGATCATCTTAAATGGCACTCTAGTTAATGAAGGGGTAGCTTTGTGAGACCTAAAATTCAACTCTACCTGCTCCTTGACTCAGCAAGCAACCATGCTCAAAACTAGCAGCCACTTTGTCCTTAGATTTGCAGGGGTGAGAATCAAAACACTGTCATCCTCAGCCACAAGCATATTAGGCAAATGAGAGATAGCACAGTGAAATGAGTTTTGTGAAAGAATTTTTAAAGTATATGTCCTGTATTTTCAAAGTAAGCCCTTACTTTGACAATATGAAGGTTAAACATGAGAAGCTCCTTCATTAAAACATGGAATGAAAGCCACCTGTGGATGTGTCACCTTTGGTGAGGTTACATGGTGATTCCCCTCTGTATTTCCTTTGAAAAGAGAAAAACTCAATTTTTCAATTCCTAGCACCAGAAACCTTCACCCCCCAGCCCCTGCCCCTTAGAAATATGTGGCTTCACAGCTCTGTTTTCCTTACATAAAAGGAAAACAAACAAAGCTCATTCATCCTGAGACTTGGTTTCCATTCTTGCTCCTCATCAGCTATGGATAACTTCTGGTTGTACAGATGCCAGGGCCTCCCACCTAGAAACCCAGCTCATGCAGTTGGATTGGACCCAGGTAGACAAACTATTCAAAAGCTCTCATGAGTTGAGAAATGCTACTTCAAATGAGATCATGGACGATGTAAGGAGGAAGTAACCTTGCCCCATATCCTCCGAAGGGTTCTATAAAACAGGCTATAGCCCCGTCATATGATTTGTAAGCTTCAGGGTAGCCAGACTCAGTGTGGCTATGAAACAAGAAAGTCATACAAAAAATTTGCAGTAATTTGATGTCAATTCAATATTGTGGTTCTGGTTCATCTCTGGCTCCTCTCTGGTTCCCCAAATCCCATGTCTGTTCTGGCCGCTTATTCAATTATATTCGTTTTGCTTACCACCCAGATCTGGTGTCCTGTTTCTGATCAAATCCTTCAGTACTTACCTGATAACACTGGATAATGACTTTCCATTAGCCTCTCTCAAGTTTTAACCCCATAATTCTCTAGCTAAGGAGGCCTTAGCAAAGTTTTTCTGAGTCTCAATTTTTTTTTCTCTGCAGGACAGAGATAATAGCACTTATTTATTTCAGTTTTGTGTCCAATAAATGTTCCCTGTGCCTCATTGTTGACCTTAAACCTTGTATGTCTCTTGTTTGAGCATACCAAATATAAGGATTTGATGAGTGGAGAATATTTATTTACTAGGCATTTACTGAATTTGAGTGAATTACGGGCCTTGGACAGAGCAATTGACTTTGAGATTATCTGTTCACCCTTGCTTTCTTTGCAACAGTAACTCTGCTTATGATCACACAGAATGCAGTGAAGCCCAAGAGGCAAGGGATGGGGTAAGATGCTTAGATCAGTTTCAAGAGTGAGTGAGACAGGTCACACAGCAAACTCCTCAGAGCTTCCATCCCACACACTCACATAAACTCTTATTGACTGCATGCTCACATATACTGCCTGTGAAATATAAGGAAGATAATTACAAGCTGCCTGGCCTCCAGAGTCTCTCCTAAAAAAAGGCAGATAGGCAGATAAGCAAGTTAGGGCCACACATGGGAAAAGTTCAAGTTATATGTGCACAAAAGAAGGGCACACACATTTAACTCCAAGTGGGGGGCTCAAAATTCCTCCCTTAAAGCAGTGAAGTCTGTTTTGGGTTTTAAAGCACAGTTAGGAGTTTCCAGAGGCATATAAAGATACCCCAGCAGGACAACATGCATGCACAAAGGTGTAGACGCAAGAAAGAGTCAGGGAGTTGCAAATAGTTTGGCAATACCTAAACCTAGACATTACAGTTAGGCTTGAAGAAGGAAGAAGGCTGGAGTGGGTCATAAGGGACTCATAATAAACCATCTCCTTGAGGTGCAAGACCACTTTGTGTTTGAGGTCAGAGGCACATATTTCAAATTCTTTGGAGTGCAAAAGAGCCAGCAATGAATTTAGTTGGGAGCATATTACAACATCCAGCCCTCCTCTGTGCTCTCCCTGGACACCATGAACACCAGTTTCAGCATCTCCAAAGCCTCCACATGCTGGACCTATTAGGCTGTGCATGTTCCTCTGTCTGAGTCATCCAGCTCTGTCTATGGCAGCTGGGCCTAGAGGAGCTCTCCACTAATGGAGTTTGAGATGACTCATTGGTAACCTGGGACTTGAAACTAAAAGACTCAGCAACAATACCTTGGCAGGAAGACTCCGGGTTCAAATTGCCCAGTTTGTTGTCTGGGGAGCCAGTGAGAATAGAGAATGTAATGGGTGACTCCCAGACCAAAGGTAGAGGCAGAGACTCTGAGTTTTCTCAAAAAAGCTAGAAATGACAGCATCCATGGCATGCCATTTCTTATTTGGGCACCAGCTGGTAACAAGAGCTGAAAAATGACATTCAAGCACTTTATTTGGCACACCTAGTTTTATTTATAATATCTGATGCAATATTTAAATGTAAGAATTTTTTGCATCAAATTTGACATTTCTGGATTCTGCCAGCAACCTCCCTACAAGTTAAGAATGGGAGTTTCTAATACAATCTGACACTCCATGTTTCAATGTGGCCCAACTTTTTACACACTAGTATCTCTTACCTGCGTCACTTCAGCTGATTGCACTTTAACTCTTGCTGGCAACTGAGCCTGCAATCCTAATGCTGAAGCTATGCTTAAGGAGATATGGTCTGATGAGGGTTTTTAGTAACAGAAGACTGGACCTTGAGATGTCATCCCTTGCAAATTTTTACTCCTTGATGCCCAGGAATTCATTACAGTATAATGTGATAAGAATGCATGAAAAGCATCAATCTTCATCCACTTCTTCAAGAGATAAATTGAAGCTGGAATTATGGCTTCTATTTTTCTGGTTTTGCATCATAGTTATATACTAGGATGCATTGTTCAATCAAGGCATAATGAGTGGAATGATGTTGTTGGTCCAAACATATTTAAATGGCACTCTTCTTTGGAATTGGAAGCTCTGGACACTGCATAGATGGCTTTGATCTTTCTGTCATCTATGATGTTTTCTATGCCCTTCCCTGATTCATGCATTTATCAGCTTGCTCTTCCAACACACCTTCCACAATTTACCCAGGCTGGAAATATCAGCCTTCTCTTCTCTATTCTAAATTAGTCTATTTAGAATTTGTTTTTATATAACTCTCTGAGTCTTTATTTGCTTCATAAGAAACCTAGTATACCTGTTTCATAAAATCACATTGTGAATTGTATCTGGAACATAGTGCAAAAGAATCAGTGCCAATATAAGTGTCATTATATGTTTGGATGTTTCATATGTTATGCATATATCTTCATGGCATTGTTGAAAAATAGATGCTGATGTTCAAGTCCCCATTTTATTGATGCAAAATCTGATGCACAGAAAGGTTGAGTAACGGATCACATAGCTATGGAGCCAGAAGTTTCTGGCTTAGCCTCAAATAAGCACACAAAGTCTTATATTAATTACAGACTGTTGGGTCCATGGATCAGGCTCATCACTTGCAAGCTCTTTAGCTTAACTCAACCCATTTTCAATAATCTGTGTATTGTCATATGGCTTATGCTTGTCTTCTTTTACATTTTTCTTCTTGGGTGGAGCTTGCAGTGTCTCTCTGACTCTGCCCTCCTTCCTTTTTGTCTATGCTTGGATTTCCTGCCTGCCTCTAAGCTGTCTTGCCACAGGCTAAAACAGCTTCTTTATTTACCAATGGTATTCACAGCATACAGAAAGACATCTCACATCATAGCTAACATACTTAATAAGTTTACAAACTAGGGCATCTGGACCAAGCGACTAAGGCTTTAACATCTGATATCACTGTCTTCTCAGGTGAGGTCCCAGTATACAATAGCACTCTCTGTGTTAGGTATTGTAAGTTCTCTCCAGTGCTACTTTATATTTTCAATCTTATGCAGCCTGATTAAATTCTACTCATGGTTAAAGCATGATTTGACTATTAAAAGAGAAAGGCAAAAGAGAGAACTCTGACATCATATAAACAAAACCTTGGAGGTGGAGGTCCTCTATATTCTTTAAGGAAAGAACTGGTTTTTGTTGTTGTTGTTGTTTTTGTTTTAATGACCTACTGTGCTTTCTTTATCTGTAGCTGAGACTAACCTGGCTTGAGAAGCTTTAGATTTTATTTTTTATGTTTCATATATGTTAGAGAAAAGAGAAGTTTTATTACTATATAGGTTTTTTATCTATTCTGAATGTTTTGCTTTTTTATATAATATGTGATATTAATTTTCTAAAAACAATAAAAAATAAATAAAATTTAAAATATCTGCTTTATTAGCAGATCCCTCTTGAGAGCTCACAATCCTTCTAGAAGCTCGCAAATTCAGCACAGATACAATGCATTTCTGTGGCTACCAAACAATCAGGATGCAGGGCATTTATTTTCTCATGTCACCTTTGTCAGATATTCTCAATTTCTAACAACTTACTTATGCTCTTTGAGTGTTGTAGATGTTATCACAGTTGTCCTTAGTCTACTTCTGCTGCAGGTTCTCTAACATCTGTCCTCAGTCTATCATCTGTTCTCAGTCTATCTCTGCTGTAGGTTCTCCAACATCTGTCTTCAACCTATCCATGTGAAACAGGCATCAAAAGATGACAATGTCCATGGGTTTGTTTTTGTAGATCATGTTCAATCAACCAGTTCTTCCTGCCCAGAGTCCCTGGAGCCATGATCAAGTGGCATCTGAGGCTGGAGTACATATATATATATTTGCCAAGACCTTGCCTCCATGGTTTAGTTCTTGAGTTTCCTCCAGAATTCAAATGTTTGCTGAAATAACCATGGAGGAAAGAGGGGATAACAAAGCAAGGGATATGAGTGATGTAAATCTAACACAGGACTGTGAGGAGGCAAAGCACAGCAGCAGAATATCCATCCATATGTGTGGAGGGCCTAGGTCAGTGCATGTAGGGTCTCTGGTTGGCGGTTCAGTCCTGTGAGCCCATATTATGAGCCCAGGTTAGTTGATGTCTTCTTGTGGTGTCCTTCACCCCTTCCAGCACCCACCATTTTTTCTTCCCCTCTTCTAGAGAATTCCTGGAGGTTCACCTAATGTTTGGCTGTGGATCTCTGCATCTGTTTCATCAGTTGCTGGGCTAAGCCTCCTCTATGACAATTGGGCGAGGCAACAATCTGTGAGTATGGCAGAATGTGATTAGGAATCATTTTATTGTTTTTCCCAGTCATGTGATCAGGATGGGGAAAAATAATTATTAAAAAGAATATCTTTTCACACCAGAAGTGATGAAGATCAGATTTATTATTACAGAAAAGCAAATTAGCAATATAAATTATTAAATATTAAACTAATGCATGGGAAAAAGAAAATTTGAGGTGTGGGGTGGGAGGGAGATGGGTGTGGTTGTTAAAAAGACATCACAAGAAACATTTGCAGTGACAGACTTGTGTGTCTTGATTGTGGTGAATACACAAACCAATGGATGTAAGTAGGTTACACACAGCTAAGCACACACTCATATTGAATGGTGCAGATGTACAATGTATAAAAATAGGGAACTGAAGTAAGATTAGTGGGCTATCAAAGGTTCAATATTCTGCTTCTGAAGTTACACTCTATTTTTTTTCTGCAAGATATTGCCACAGGAGAAAACTGAGTAGAATACACACAGGATCTCTCTACTATGTCTTACAACTGAGTGTGCCTCTACAGTGATTGTAAAAGAAAAGTTTAGTGAAGATAAAAAGAACAAAACCATAGGAACACAAAGCAAGAATTAGTGGCAAGAGAATAGAGTCTCACAACAAACACAGAAATGATGTTATTAAATTGACTTAGATGTGATGATCAAACGCAAAAAGAGATTATAGTGTTTCTGTGTGGGAAAAAATGCCAATATTCATGGATTGAAGAGTGGCTAAAGTTTAGGCAGAATGAAGGAAATTGATTCTTGAACATGTTGTGTCAAGTTTTTTTATATAAGAATTGCTATAAAAAGGGTGGCCCTGTGAGGTAGCCAAGAAGAGTTTTTAAGCAGCTCTGGGAAACACCGTGGCAATTCACTGGTCAGTGGTGTTGATGGAAACATCCTTTCTGACGCTCATTTTGGAATATTTTTTCATACTGAAACCATGGACTCTTGACACCCCTAAATATCATTTGGAATCAGAGAGATTGTGCAGGGAAAGTAGACTGGGTTAGTTAGGCTGCTCTTTTGAATGATGCCCTGCCAGCCACAAATGATTTCCTAAAAGACACAATGATGACCTTTGTGGTTTCTAGTGAGATGTGAATTTAGGCACAAAGCAAAGTCAGTTATCTGGATCCTGTTGCCTAGAGTCACTGCTGATCCAATGCAGTACTTTTAGTCAGTGGGCATTTATGGGTCTTCTTGGGCAACAACACACTTTGGTTTTTTCTTTTAAATAATTATATGATTTATTTTTAATTCAACATGTAATTCTTCAAAGAACCACAAAGATGTTTTGAGTAGATTAGATAAGGACATGCTGAGGAAGAACTTTGTAATAAATTCTTTATAGTAGAACTGATTTCATGATGTTAATCAAAAATGCATGTGTCCAGCTTAGCCTTCTTGTCAACTTTTCACAAGCTAGAGTTATCTGAGAAGAACCTCAATTAAAAAATTGCTTGTAGGCAACTCTGTGAGGCATTTTCTTGATTGATGATATATATGAAGGGCCCAGCCCAGTTCCACCCCTGAATAGGTGGTTCCAGGTTCTGTAAGAAAGCAGGCTTATCAACCCACAGGGAGCCATCCAGTAAGTAGCACCCTTTCATGGCTTCTGCTCCAGTTCCTGTCTCCAGTATTCTGCCTTGAGATCATGCTCTGATTTTCCTCAGTGATGGAGTGTGACCGCCAAGTGTAAGAAAAATAAACTCTTTCCTTCCCCACATTGCTTTCGGCTATGGTGTTTTATCACAACAGTAGAAACTTATAGGCAACATGCATTCACTCAGGGAAATATGCTTTAATTGCTGATGCAATCAAAAAAGAAAAAAAGGATTACAGAGTTGATTTGTAAATTTCCACATTTGCATCTTAATACTGTCACCGTATTTTTCATTAATACCTTTTTTTTTATCTTTCCTTTCTTTATAGAATAAAATCTCTTTTTAAAATCCATGTATCCCTTTGTTCCAACTCCCTTAACCCTCCCCACCCCTCCTGGTCAGCTTTCAGCCTCCTTCCTCCCCATCTCCCCATCTCTGCCCCAGAAAGGGCAAGAGGTCCCAAGGTGGATTAACTCAGCATCCACACAGGCAAGTCCAGTTTCCTCATCCTAATATTCAGACTGGGTTAGGTGTTCCTTTGGAGGGAATGGGCTCCAAGGTGCCAGTCCATGCACAAAAACACAGTCTGAATTCTCCCCTTGAGGCTCCACATATTGTCCATGTCAGTGGACAGTTGCCTATCCTTGGAGGGCCTAGTTCCTTTTCCAAATGGTTCCCAGGTGGCTGTTCTTGATTCAGTGAGCTCCCCAGAGCTCCAGCCAGCCATCACTGTGAAAATTTTTCTCATAGTCCCTATCCCCTTGCTCATATAGAGTCTCTTCCCCTGCTATCAGCTGGACAGGGACTCAGCCCAGTGCTCAGCCATGTATCTCTGCCTCTATCTCTATTCATTGTTGGATGTAAGTTCTGTGATGGCACTTAGGGTGGTTATTCATTTGATTATTGGAGAAGTCCTGTTTAGGCAACACCTTCCACGGTATTGGTTGGAGACCTAGCCAGAAACATCCTGTGAGTCCTTGGAGGTTTCTCTAGCACTGGGTCTTTTTCCAACCTTAGATTGGCTTCCTGCATTAAGATCTTTATCTTTTTTTTCTCTCCTCCTTAGCAACACACTGAATACACAAAAACAATTAACTGTGACTCTAAACCTGAGATGCTTATTAGGGATGAAGACATGCCTTAATATAAGACAGGAAGTAAATGTAGTTCAAACACTTCAATATGCTTTATATATTAATTATCCCCATATTCAATAGGTAGAACACTTGACATTGTGTTTGTGTGATTCAGTGACTGACTATGCCAATCACTTACTATTTTTCAAGATGCATATCAAATCATACAGACACCATAAATTCTTCTCTAAACACATCCATCATTCATTCATTCAGCAAGTATTTATTGTTATAGGGCTCTGTGCTAGTTGGGATACCATGAGGACAAAACTAGGTAGAAATCTATTCTCAGGAAGCTCCAAGTCCAATGGAGAAAATTGGTAATAACCAAATGATGGAAGACATCTAAAACCCTATCCTTAAAGGAAAAGGCTACAAAGAAAAAAATGTTCGTTGCTTTGAAACAACATAAGGAATGGATTTAATCTTCCTAGGGAATTCTGAACTCTTTCTCCAAGCAAATGACATTCAGTGGAAAGGAACTCTGGGAGGGGAAACAGCTTGGCAAAATCACCAGGGCAGGATAAGTTGTTTTTATTTGTATTTATTCTTTGTTATTGAGGTTGAGAAGGCACCACTGTGGGAAGAGCTAAGATATGTGGTACAAGATGAGATGGAATTTTGCCTTTACTTGAAAAACAAAGAGAGTTGGTTGGAAGAATTTGGAATATGATTGATAGGTCCATCTTCAATCCACTCTTTTTCTTGTCTGTGGTGTCAGAGTGATGAGTTTGAAGTTCATCATTATATTCTATCATGAGGTGTTTATTGTGATACCAAGTGGCAAATGTCTCCTCTTCAAAATTAGATGGATGACTCCTTGGGCTGATTCTTAAACTCAATTTTATTGGGCTTAAGATTCTTAGGTTAAAATGTATGCCTATTATTAAATTCTACTATAAAAGAGAAAATGCTACCAACTGGACCTGCCATGAATGCTAAGTAGCATTCCCGATTCAGAGATTCAACAGTGTGAAATGATGTGCTTCCTAATTCGATAGGATACTAGACTTCTTTGATATTCTTACAGCATCTGTTACAATGTTTTTCACAAATACCGTGATAAGAGTGCTAGAATTCATGAGATCCAGTTCATATATTGATTCTATTAGCTATCTGAGGATAAAAATAAGTTACTTTTGGGTCCCTGGTCCCATCTCTTGGGTAAGTGGTCATGTGATCACTGAGGTTCGTATCAGCCTTGTGTATTTTTTCTGTAACAGCTCCTGTTAACAGCTCTAGCAAGATGTCTTGAAGGCCCTAAAGAGGTTCATCAGAATGAGGTCCTGGCAGGGAGATATGAGGTTTCACTATTATTCTTCAAGTAGAAGGCAGCAGAGATTTTGCTTTGAAGCCACATAGTCCTGAATTAAACAAAATAAGTCTTAAGAAAATCTATGAGGCAGTGCCAGTTCGTGTGGGTCCAGTGCTAAGATAGAATGAGCCATAGACTGTGCTATACTTTGAATGTGTAATGTTCCCCATAGGTTCATGTATTTGAATATTTAATTTGCAACAGTGGTACTATCTTGGAAGGCTGTAGAACATTTAAGACATGAAGCCTTCTAGAGTAAGTATATCACCAAGGGGCAGGCCTGGAGGTTTGATAGGTAGGTCCTATTTTTCTATTCAACCTCTGCTTCCTGACTACAGAGATGATGTGACTAGCCATCTCCCATACCTTCTCCACTCTAAGGAGCTCTGTCACCTCATACTGTGAGCAAATACAAACCCTTTCTCTTTAAATTGGCAAGTATTAAGTCACAATAGTCATAATAATGAAACATCATCAACAACAAAACATCCTGACAAATGTGAATCAAACTTTATTTAGAAATAGGGTCTTTAGGACTAGAGAGATAAATGATGGGTAAGCTGTTAGTATTTCACAGAGCCAGAATTTGAATTTAAATTCATAGAAACCAGATAAGGCCAGACATGGCAGCATACATCTGGAATCCCAATGTTATGGTGAGAAGTAGAAATGTCAAGGTCCCTGGAGCTTTGGCCTAGCTAGCCTGATATACTCTGGAAAACAATGCAAGAACAGACCCAAACAAGGTGGAAGGCACTTTCACTGGCACTCCCACATACAAACAAACACATGCACACACAGATCCATTTTTCTGTAAGTCTTTGTCTGGATATGGTAATGTACACCTACTGTAGTTTCAGCTCCTTGGGAAACTGAGACAGAACGATTATTTGAGCACAGATTTTGAGACCAGCCTGACCAACATACTAAGAATAATTTTGAAAAAAATAGGACCTTTGCAATTATAAAATTAAGATGACATGCTTAGTGTGAGCCCTACTACAGTGTGCTCCCAGAAAAGGGAAGATTTAGACATAGAGAGAGACATAGGCAGGGGAAATATTTTCTGTAAGCCAAAGAGGGCCTGAGTCTCCAAGAAACTTCCAGAGAAGCTTGGAACATCTAGTTTTCACAAGTCTCGGAAGGATTCTTCCCTGTTGACACATTGGTATGGGCTTGTAGACTCCAGAAATTAGAGACAATGGATTTCTGTGTCCAAGAGAAGAGTCTGAAACATGAGAAATTGTTAAAATGTAAGGGTCCTCGACCCAACCATGTCTCACATCTGCTATCTAGCTGCATGAGACAATTGTTTCTTGCTTCTCTGTCATGGAGCATCCAGCATCCCATTCTGCCTCTCTAGATACCTTCTTCTGCTGCCCAAGAATCATTAACTGGCCTTCAAAGTCACTTGGCAGCCTTTGATAGAGGCTAGAGAGATGGCTCAGCAATTAAATGACTTCATTGAAGCCTTGGCTCTAAGCATGCATCCAGCACAACTTTAACTTTGCATCTGCACACCTGGCAACACCAATCACATTTTCGAAAACAACTTTACTCAAATTCCAAACTATTCTATGCTGTGAATTAGTATTTCTGCTTTGCGTAAAAAGTTTTCCGCTCTTATAGAAACATAATGTTTTAATTATAGAATACAAGCTTGAAATATTTTCCTATCATCATCCCTCAGTGAGTATCAAATTAGTTTATCTTTGAATTGAGTAGAGTTAGAATGTTTGATTTGTAAAGTTATTGAGAGCCTACAAGCCTGAGTTCCATTTCAAGAACTCATGTGATCCTATAACTTGTCCTCTGGCCTCTACATGCATGGCCTAGCATGTGTGCATGTGTATGCATGCACATCTGTATTTATGCCCATTTGTATGTATACATACGCATACATTTTTTAATTGAGTTGCTTATTTGAGTTTTATTTTTAAAAACCACTGAATGATTTTTGTCTTAGAATTAGAACAGAATTTCTAACAAATTTAGAAATTATGTGAACAGGTATTTTCAGCATTGGTAATCAAAAATGTCAATAAATTCTAGAAAATCAAGCATTAGAGGTGCTCTATATAGCACAAGAGGTGCTCTATATACCACAATCCTGTGCTGTGGTATAAAAATTCATCTAAGTTTAATTCTTTTATGTAAAAATAAAAATATTCCTCACATTTATATACAAATTGATTTTTGTCCTTAATGAGTGGTTAACATTTTATACACACACAAATATTAAATAATTCTTTTAAAATATAGTGCATTATAATTCATCATCAGTATGTATTTGATATATAGACATTTTATATACTTATAGAACTGAAGATTGCTTTCATAGAAATATAATGTTTCAGTCATGGAAATCAGACTTTCAGTATTTATCTGCCATTATCTCTCGGATGCAAGTACCAAATTAATGTATTTTTGGATTGGACATTGTTAGAATGTGAAAGGAATTGTGTTTGAGAAAAGTTTAGGGAACACCAGTGGCCAGTCCATTTGTAAATTGAAGCCCTCTGGAGATACCTAGTCCTAACTCCATCCATTTAGAAACCTCTCAATGTTTTATAAATTGTTGTTTCCCATGTCAAGCCTCTACCCTAAGATGTCCTTTGCTTCTCCTCTCTACAAGGATGGAAAATTATTCTAGAAAGTAGTTGTGGTTCCTCACAGCTCTGACATGCTAGACCTAGGATTTTGTTGTTGTTACACTATCTCTGTTCACTGCCCCTTTTTTCTTTAGCCCTCTCTCTTCTGTGCTCCAAAATTTTTCATATATATGCCTTTGAGGAGTGTCTCAAAATAAGAGCAAGATTGAAATTTAAATTTCATGCAATATCCAGTGTGGAATAATAGTAGATAGGCATGCATTGCTAAATGAGTGGAATATAGTTTGAGAAAAGTATCCTTAGGCTATTTCATTATCCTGTGACCATCACAGAGGGAACTCACACACACTGAGGTCGCTAACAATGTTAGGTGATGCAATCTCTCGGCACCACTGTCTGATATGAAGCCCACTTCTGACTGAAATGTCAAGATATTTGACTGTCACAGTAATTATTACTGCATTGACTGAGGAATTGGTGTGTGTGTGTGTGGGTTAGGGTTAGTGTGCACATGCATTTGTGTGTGGGGGAGAGTGTGTGTGTGTTTGTGTTGATGAGTATGTGAGTATGAGTATTAGTTCAATAATAAAAATGAAGACTGACTTCTCATAGATAAAGGAGCTTTGCAAAGACTAAATAAGAAAATTTGGAGCAGAGCACTATACCCAGACACAGACAAGTAATCCAGGATTTGAATTAGCCAACTAAACTGTTAGGTAGAAGGCAAGCTGGGCATGGTGTGGTGGTATACACCTATAATCCAGCAACCAGGAAGCAGAAGCAGGGGATTGACAGCTTCATGCTAGCCTGGGCTAGGCATTGAGACCTTGTCTTAAAAAAAAAAAAAAAAAAAAAAGTGAAATCATCTCTCCACAGACAAGGCCCTATCTAAGGGCTTCTGAAGGCTTCCTGGCTTAGCTTGAGGCCCAAGAATTTTTACTTTGAAGTTCTCAAGGCCAGCTTCTGAAATGCATTGTCTCGGTGCCCAGCGGATGCCATAATGCCGAGTGAGCTAAGGCTTCTCACACCGTTCACAGAAGAAGAATTTATTCGGCCTCAGTACAATGCTTTGTAGCCTTGACTGCACATTGGAAGCACCTGGGAAAGTTAAAACCTCCTCACTGAGTCTGATTTAATTGGGGTGAGCGGCTGGCTGAACACTGTGTGTTTTACAGGTTCCTGGGGGTGGTTTTGATATGCAGTTGTGGCACAGAACCACTTCCTTAGCACTGCAAACTCCCTGGCAAACTCTGTCTTCGATTTTCCCCCCTGTATTTAATATTGGTGCTTATTACAGTTTGGTGAGTACCAAGTGAATTAATAGCCTCAAAACATTTCGAGATGTGTCCAGTCTCTAGCAAATGTGACATAAACACTAGCTCATGCCACCATTGCTGTTCAGTTGGTGTGAGTTGTTTTTTTTTCTTCCTGTTTTTCATTTTCTCAGCATGTTCTCATTATCATGGCCTCTTTTACATATGGGTAAAATTTTAATTTTTTTCTAGCATGGGTTACCTAAAAGCCCCCAATTAACTAGGGCCATCTGGCCACTTTCAGCCCAGCACCCATGCACTTTACTTTCTTACCCTGTTTGAGGCAGGTTTGCTTTTTTATGTTGTTTATTGGAAAGAGCACTGTATTGGGAGTCACAAAATATTCTGCTTTGGAATCTAAATTTCAACCACTCCCACCCCCACCTCCATCACCCCGCTGAAATCATCAATGTACGTTTTCTTTCTGGAGTCTCAATTCTTTTCTTTTATACTACAAATCTCTATGCCAGAGCCCTGGCATTTTGGAATTAATTTTGAATATTATAATTGTAAAATTATATTAGGTTTTAATATGAGAAAGTCCAAATCTACCATCAATTTTCTGTTTTACTATAGCTTTGGTGATTCAAATTCCCTTATGTTACTGCAAGAATTTTAGAACCAGCTTGTCAATTTCTGAAAAGATGCAATCCAGCATTTTAACGTGATTGCATTGAACCAGCAGATCAATTTGAGCAATCAGTAAATACGTCTCCCTAATTATCTTAAAACCTTCATGTTATGAAGGCTATCAGAATCTTAGGAGTTGCAAGGGGGTCTGGATTCCCCCCCACATTCCTGCACTCATTCACCTAAACTTGTTTAGTCAACTAGAGCCAACTAGAGATATCTTACACTACCTGACTTTATGTCTCCATGGTACAGAATATTAGACATATTGCACAAAGACACTTTAAAATTAAATTCCATGGGTGTTACATGATTGGTTCCATTTGGACCAATTAACTATCGGCATTAAGGCAGATAGCATGGCAGATCATACCATATAAGCTTGTCTACTGATGGGCCAGATAAGAGCTCTTTGAGATGTAGGCTAGTTATCGAGATGTACCGGAACATCAACTATGATCTCGGCTCCTTCACATAACCTATAAATTTAAACTGATTTTTCACACACCAATGAGCCTGCACCCAGCTGTGCACCCACACCTTTTAGATGAGCTTCAGATCCTCATAAAAAACTGCCAACTGGAAGCATCCACTTAAAATATCCTCAAGAACCAATTCTCAACATGTCAAAGGCTGAACTCATCATCTTACTCCAAAAACTTGACTCTCTCTCTTTGTTCCCGTCTGCAGTGAAGGAGCCTTAATGGATACAATGAACCAAATGAAAAATGTGAGAATTGCCCTGGACTCTTCCCTCTGTCACCAAAGTCACTTTAATGGCATTTTCCACTGTGGCTTCCTTTCATACTAGTTGCTTTTGTCTCTTCCGGTCTGCTTCCACTGCTGGTCTGCTGCTTCGGTCAGACTCCATCCCTGCCATCTTTTTTCCCAGTCACATCCTTCCTATTGGTCTCTTTGGGTTTTGGAATGCTCCTTTGCTAATTTATTTGCACAACTCTGAAAAGAGTTCCCCCCCCCCTAAAACACAGCTATGTTAATTTCTCATTGATGATTAGTCTTTGGAGAAATCACTATGGTTTATTTTTTTTTTTTTATTTTTTTTTTTACAAGTAGTTCAAGTAACCCTCAATTTTGTGCCTTGCTATCTGGCTGCTAACCACCTCTCGGGCAATGTTCTGCCCCTTCCCACAGGGTTTATTACATGGTCATCCAGAGATATTTACAGTTGATGAAATTTGACAGGCTATTTCCTGCTCTTGAACCTTCTTTTCCTCTGCTATTTTCCCTATCTAGATTTCTTTTTCTCCTCCTCACCAGTCTTTTTCTCCCAATCAATATCTACTACCTCTTGAAAACTCAACACAAACTCTAGCTCCCATCAAATATTTTCTAGGGAATACATGTAGCTTGATTATGTTGCTCCAGCACTAAGCTTAGTGCTTGGTGTAAAATGTGAGCTCAATCTGTGTTCAGAATGTACATAAATTGAAATCCCACAGTTAGAACTTTGGGCAAAAGTGTCTGGGTGGATTGCAGCCACAGTTTGCAAACACCCCATGCAGTGACAGCTCCTCTACTTCTCTGTCATTATATAGTCCCCCAGAGACTTCCTCGGTGGTTTCTTTCAGCCCAGTGTGTCTCAGCTCACTGACCGCAGCCTGAGAGGAGTGAACCACATGGCCCCTAGGGTGATCTCTGCTGCTGGACCCCGCTGCAGACAGAAGGGAGCCTGGGAGAATGTGGGAGGGTAAAGACTGATTCCCTTGCTATCCAAGCAATACAAAGAGGATTTCTTGTGTGATAATGGAGCAATCACAATCAGAGGCAGATCTCTTAGCATTTGGAGTTCCTGTCCTGGCTGTGGGAAATCTGCTGATGGTAGTAACACACACTAACCAATTTCTAACCTTCATGAACATTTCTCAGTTTCTGTCATCCATTTTTTTCCAGTCTACATTTTATGTAACTTTCCACTTCTTGTTTTTCTTCTCTTAGGTTTGTGTCAATAATCTTGCATGCAAAAAGAAAACCAACCAACCCATATTTCTTGATGGGAAAGGTGTCAGATATTAGAATGTATTAGTTATTTTCTTGTTTGAGTGGCTAAATATCAGCCAAGAAGCAATTTAATGGAAGAAGTACTTATTTAGGCTTAAGGTTAAAGGAGCTTCTCCCCATCATGGTGGAGAAGCAGCTGGCCACACCGTTTCTGTAGTCAGGATGCAGAGCCAGCAGACAGTGGATAGGCTACAACAACACAAGACCCACCCCTGGATACTCACTTCCTTCAGCAAGAGTGCTCCTCATAAGCTCCATAACCTTCCCAAATAGCACCCAGCTAGGGACCACGTGTTTGGCTAGGGTCTATAGAAGACATCTCACATTCAAATATCAACACTGGGATAGAATAGATGTTCTGCTTTTTTTTTTTTTTTAAGAAGACATAAATACAGAATTTATAAACTTTGTATTATACATAAAGTGAAACAATTAACAATTGAAAGTTGACTGGTAAATATATTAAAGGAAAGTAAATTTGTAATTGAGTCCTGTGGGTTCAGTGAGAACAATTTATACTAAATGAACCTGATTTCTTTCTCAGTCTTATTTCCAACCAGCCAGTGGAATAATAACAATTCACATCCATCAGATGTGTTACAATGCAAAAACCCCTCCAAACATGTCATCCCAGCAAAGTACTACAGCATCCTGGAGAGATAAGAGGTCTTTTATGTTTAGTGCCAAGATCCTTCTCTGAGTCTCTTCTCCATTTGTTTATCTTTAAATCATATGCACAAATGAAAGATAATCTCATTCAGAGAGTGACTAGGACTGTAGTTATGTCATCTTCTTTTTATATTTAGCAAATAGAGGATAAATTTAAGTAATTTACCCCCACAGCACATACAATATGTGTGTAAGAAACCAGAGTTTTGTTCACTTGGATGGAGATAGACTGAGCTCCGCTTCTTCCAGGAAGCTCTGGCTTGGCCCATCCTTTTCAGACAATTAATAAATAAGCTGATCTCTGTGACCAGCAACAGTAACAGGTGGGTGACACACTGAATGTCAAAATACAAGTTTATTTTTTAAGGTACTAGACAAAAAAATTAGTCAAAATTGATGGGAATGATTTTGTCAGAGTTTAAGTAAAACAACATGAGCCTCACAGAGTGATTGTGGTAAGAGTTCTGTGCTGTGTCAAGGAAGCCCAGACCATTCCTCAGCACAGCGAAGGTAACGGTGTAGGGGATGGATATGTTCATGATCTCTGCAGTGGCAGTCATCTTACAGTGTGTGCATCTCTGTACATCACATGGTATATTTTCAGCATATTCAAGCCTTTTTTGTCAGTTACACTCCATTATACTGAAAAACAAAATAAGAAAAAGGTCTTATGTGTAAAATTAAACACATTCCATTTCTTGAGTGTGGAGCCATGGAGACATGTTTAACAGCAGTAAGTATGCAGGCGACTTCAGGATTGAAGGTAGTCTAAGATGATATAATTGACCATATGGTCATCTACCATTTGGTCTTTTGCTGCATTCGAAGAAGCTAATTGTCACATGGGGTAAAAGCAATTGAGTCCTAGTTCTTTGAGCTAATCAATTTGCACATGGTTAATTAAAAAATTTAAATATGACTTGCCACAGTTTGAAGGAACCATTGGAAAACTCAAAGCTGTCTGGGGAACGTTCAGAACAGGGCAAATGGGCTTTGGAAGCATACCTGAGAACTGCCTTGAGAATGCAAGGTGAGTCTACGGTAGATGGGCGAAAATTGGAGAGTCTCACAATTGAGGATTTACCTGGAAGAAAGATTTGACTTTGTATAGATCTGAAAAGTAGTTAAGACATTTTCAAAGGGAGACTGCCAATAAAGTCTACGGTGTGTCCTGCTTAGACACAGGGCCCAGCTTTTATGATCTAACATACTTCCTTATAAAAGCCCTTTAAGCCAGAACCGTTGCTCATTCTCATTTAGAGACAGAAAAAAAAACCACTTAAGCTCAGAAAAATTCAAAGTGCTAAGCTCCAACTAGTAAGTTTTCATGCAGACGTGTATCCTCGCAATTTTTTTTAATGTAGGTATCTTTTCATTTACAAAAGAGCTTCAAGCCACCAGATTTCCTCAAGGCCATACGAGATTACATGTGGCAGCAGACTTCATCAGCGTTAAACCTGTGCCAGGACACAGACAATAATACATGTCAAAGACATGCTATCTCTCTCCATAGAACAATGATCTGAGATGAGTTTAGGCAAACAAACCAAGACAAAGAGAGAAAATGACCTGTTTAAGGTCCTGTGTGTAATACATTAAAGTCCAGGACTGCATGGCTTGACCACTGTGCTTTTTTTCTAGTAACCAATAGTAACCAATAGAAATGCCCTGGGAGGCGATCAGCTGAGGTTTACTGCAGTGATCCAAGTAGAGGCTGGTGCCTGCCTGGGAGAAACTGTAGGCTGAGGTGCTTAAAACTTCCAAGGCTTTGTGGTTCTGGAAATTATCTTTTGGAAGTGACCGTTCACAGGGCCTGTTAAGTATCTATCGGCTAGATGATTGGGAATAGCTACTGACTTGAATGAATGAAGGTCCACTTTCTAGAAGGGACAGATTTAGTGCGCTGCTGAGGGGATTCTGGCTCTGCAATTGAACTCTCTAGCTATTTGTGTCGAAGCTGGATTGGAAGTGGCGGATTGCCCAGCACAGCTAGTAATTAGAGTCCAGTCCACAAATTCATGCACTGGGCTGACTGCTGGTGTGGGAAGGACAGGGCAGGAGGCATCTTCAAGGAACAGTGAGATGAAGTAGGGAAGCCGTGGGCAGAAGCCACAGGAACTGCAGCCATAAGAAAAGGCCGGACAGCTGACCTCAGGCTTGATTTGGAGGACGATGTTTACTCTTCTCTGCCTCTCAGGCCTCTCCCTTCCTGCCCAAAGGGTTATCCCGAATCCCTGGCAAGATGACTAATGGACACAGATGCTCAGTCCCTGCTAAGAAGTGTTGTTGGCCTGGGACTCACATTCGTTTGTTAGAACTACCCCTCCTGCAGAGGTGTATAAAGACCTCTGCCTTTGCCCAGTCTCATAGTCTGAAGGTCATGATCCATGAAAGAACCCAGATCAGATGCCTGATTCACTGGCTCTTGCCTGAGTTCGAGATTAATGGTCTGTGAAAGTGGTGAGACAGGTGTAATATAGAACTAGAGTCTGATGGGGTTATCTGGGGCCAGGTGTTCTCAGAGTGCCCATTTAGTTTCGAGGAGGGGCTGCCCCCTGGTGGTGGGCAGTCCCAGAGGAA
This sequence comes from Sigmodon hispidus, assembly GCA_004025045.1. Classification (NCBI taxonomy): domain Eukaryota; kingdom Metazoa; phylum Chordata; class Mammalia; order Rodentia; family Cricetidae; genus Sigmodon; species Sigmodon hispidus. Next base: position 5,774 of record PVIH01015540.1, on the reverse strand, counting down.
CTTCCTTCACTATAGCAGAGACTCTCATAATTTTGTTCCCAGTCCCCTTTATGCCTTTAAGAGTAATTAGGTCCCCAAAGCACTTTGGTACATGTGAGTCCTCCCTCTGTAGCTATCACCTCCAAGATTAAATGCAAGAAAAATGTAAAATAAGAAATTATTAATTTCTTTAAAAATAACCCACCACTGCATACCAACATTTTTTTTCCTGGAAAAATACAGTTTACAAATCAAAAAATACTTAGTGAGAACACTGGCATTGTTCTACATTTTTTAAAAATTATGCTTTTGATGTTTGGCTTAAGAAAAGGTGGCAGGTACCACTGGGAATATTGACTTTAACCCACATAAGCAAATCTCTGCCTGTGGATCCTTTGTAGCATCCTTAGTTAAACACAGGGAGAATGTGGCCCAGAGTGCACTCTAGCTGCCCCTCTCCATTCTGCACACTAGAGTGGAGAGAACCCACTGAAAAGGTGAGGGCTTCTTCCTCTGAACCCCTCCACCTTTTTACAGATAATCTTAAGCCTCAAATGCCACTCTCTACCTGCCTTCTGAGGCTCATCTTCCTGCTCTCCTATTTCTTTATATTATCCTCTCTCCTTCCTACCCTATATTTAATCTAGACTTCATATATGTATCCAGGAAAGCAAAATGAGGCAAATTAAAAATAGGAGGTAGGTAGATTCTAACTGCCCTGCTTTTGGTCTACTGTAGTGTGTTGTTTGGGTGAAAATCATAGGAAAAGAAAGGTTATTTATTTTACAGCTTTTTTAGATAACCACAGAGACTCTATTATTTTTATTGTTGTTGTTATACGAAAATGTGTTAGTTGCACTGAAGAACCCACACACATATCTGTGAACTTTTCATACACTCCCTTATTGAAATCTATAGATCTGACATGAACTTTCAGTGTATCTTTTTACTCAGGCACAATTTTCTAACATCATCCTTGATCATTTGGAAAAAATTGGCCAATTTTCTGAGTTATTCAGATCTCCTAAATGTTGACATATTCCATTATACAATATTAAAAACATCATATCCATTAATATAACCACCAATCTGATCAAAAGAATCTTGAAGTATTGAGGAAATGCTGCTCTCACAGTAGCAGATACAAATTTTTCAAAATTCTAATTTTTGCTCTAACATTCAAATTCTATCATTGACATCAAGTCCTGTCTTGTCAGTTGTTTCCCTGGAAGTGACAGGCTTGCTTTGTTCTTTTTTTTTTTTTATTTTAAGAAAGTGTCTGCCAAGACTTAACAACTAGTGTGCCTGTCAGTCATTTATTCAAGAAAAAAAATATTGTTCCATGCAAAAATGACTAGTTCAACTCACAGCTCAAACAGTTACACACATGCTTTTCCTTAAGAAAGTAAGATGCTACACTTTATGTGAATATCCCTTTCTGTCACATAAAATGTTTTAAATGTATGTGTCCTCAAGGGTCCAGATTTAATAAAATTTACACCGTTTATTACCTCCTCATAAATATTAAGGAAATAAGCTTCCTCCACATGAGTGTGGTGTTGAAGCAAGCAATGACAGTTGAGGACTAATGTCTTTGGCAGTTAGAGGCAGCACTGCATCATCAGGACTAACGTCAACGTAGTAAAAATGGCAAATAGCATCTGAGAATTATTATGAAAATAGTTTCGACTTTGTAGACCTTCTGAAAGGTTCCCTGGTCACAGAGCTCCCAGAGAATGCACTCTGAGAACAACTGAGTTAAAGTGTAGAAGGACCTTATTAAAATGCAAATGTCATCTGGGAGGATGAGTAAAAACATAACATCTTGGCATTCACTGTCAGCTTTGTGGTCGAGGCAGGAGAGTTCAGCAAGTGTGACCCTCACCTTTAGGAGTCAGAGAAATCAGATGCAGGATTCCAGAGTCTTCACTTAGAAAGCTTTGTAAGTCTTGGACCCTTCCATATCTCCCTCCTCCTCCTCCTCCTCCTCCTCCTCCTCCTCCTTCTCAGTGAAAGTAAAAATACTCAAATGTAAAATTTTCTATAGGAATGCCCTGGGAGTTTCTAGTAAAAGTATGCTTCTCAACAGTTAGAGAATATATTGTAGTAATTTATCGGGAAGACATAGTATAGTCTCTAAGTATCTAATCACATTAGCCAGTATTCAGACAAACAAAAGATTAAAAATGGGGGCTGGACAGATGGCTCAGAGGGTAAGAGCACTGACTGCTCTTCCAGAGGTCCTGAGTTTGATTTCCAGCAACCACATGGTGGCTCACAACCATCTATGATGAGATCTGGTGCCCTCTTCTGTATATTGTATACATAATAAATAGACTTTTTTAAAAAGAAGATTAAAGATTGCCTTAAGTTTTATATTCATTCACTCATGAACATTTGACAGTCACCTACTGCAGACCAGTCTCCAATTTTATATTACAAAAACCACAGCATAGTGACAGTAGCTTATGTGCAGACCCAAGGTAGTATACTCAAATAAGGAAAATGGACTTTGATCTCAGGCTTGTACCCACTATGTCATGTGAGGTATAACTTTTAAATTCTCTGAGCTTTGTACCTTTATTTTAAAGGGGAAGGTAATGCTTCACATCAGAAAAAGAAGTAAAATATGGCTAAGTTTTTAATTATAATTTAAAAATAATTTAATTGGGGCATATGATCCTTAAGAAATTATTTATTTTTGTTATAGTGTTTTGCCTTCATCTGTGTACTCATGATCAGCAGAGGCCAGAAGAGTCACAGATAGTTTTGACCTGCCACTGGGTCCTGGGAATTGAACTTATATCCTTGGAAAGAGCAGCCAGTGCTCTTAACCACTAAACCATCTCTCTAGTATAAAATAAATGCTGTTTGTTTTCCATTCAAATTTAAAAATACATATATTTATGTACGCATGTGCACCTGCCTGTTACCTACAGAAGCCAGGGGAGGGCAATAGCTATTCTGAGACTGTATGCAGTTGAGAGCTGCCATGTGGGTGCTGAGAATCAAACCTCAGTCCTCTGGAAGAACAGCTAGTGCTCTTAACTACCAAGCCATCTCTTCACTCCCTGGGGGTTATAATTCTTCAAATATATCTTGTAAAATGATGTTATATGGAGTAAGGAATCTCTTTTAAACCTTAGGCTGGGATGTAGACCATTTGTCTGAGGTTTAATTTCAGCATCATAAAAATGAATCAGTAAGCTGAACAAAGACAGCAACAACAGATACACCAAAGTGGATGAAGCAAAACCTCAACCCTTCATAAAGAAAACTACAGGCAACTAAAGAATACTGAGTTCTTCCCAATGAAAGAGTACAATTGGACATACAGTACTAAACTGTCAGCCTTGAAAACGTGAATGTGAGCATCATTATTCAGACTGTGTAGGTTGTTATTAGGAATATATAGTATATATATTGAATATGTATGAATATACATATGCATATATGTAGTAACTACAATTAGTGAACAAAGATCATGAATTTGAGAAAGAGCAAGGAAGGGGTATGTGGGAGGGTTTGGGGAAGAAAAGGGAAGAGGAACATGATATAGTTATTACCTTAAAAGTAAAAGAAATAATTAAAAATAAGGAATCTTTTGAATACTTTATCTTTTTAAACTTTAAATTAGAATGTCAACATCTGTATATTTTTGGAAAGTCCTGGGATATATTGTGTTAATATAATAACACAGAGACACATAGTAGGTGGCCCAAAACTCTTAACTCTTGTGATTTTGTGGTAAAATAGATATATTTCTAATGAAAGCTGGAGAGATGATGTATCACACAATAAACCAGAAAAATAAGTGAGAGAGAAAAGCTTTTAGTTCAACAGCAAACAGAACAGACATCGTCAAGGGATTAAAGTTGGATGAAAGGTTCCCTTGTCATTTAGAGATGCTCATATAGTGAAACCATAGTGACAGTATCCTCTATTCTCAAGATCTAGCCTCTTATCTTTAAGCTTTGCTGGAAGAAATTGAGTTGTAGAAATGACAAACTCTAGGGGTCAGAGTAAATGATCTGGCAAAATCTTGGTTGGGTAAGGAGTAAAATGCAGTGGAAACAAAGAAATTGCAATGGTTAAAAATATGTTGAGGTAGAGAGACGAGGGAGTATACAGGACTTGGCATAGTGTCTGCAGATTATAATTAGGAATGTATATGCATATATATACACTGGCAGTGCTATAAGGAGAACCCCAGGGACTGACAGCTGATTTCCCAGGCCTGTTAAAGAAGCCAGGAGACAATGAGCACCCAGATAAGATGCCTTCACTTTTAACCACATCATAGAGCATGTGCATGGCAAATACTGTGAGATTCAAAGCCTGAACTTCCTCCTGGGGTTGATTTGGAAGTTTGGTAAGAACTTCCTCCTGGGGTTGATTTAGAAGTTTGGGGTTGATTTGGTTGTGAGTTTTTACATATGTTATGAAATTTTAAAACAAATATTATTCATAGTCTTTGTTAAATCCCAGAAACAACTTCAATTCTCTCACCCATTGATTATATCACTTAACAACCTTACAGGATTAGAATGGCCATTTTATACATAGAAAGACTGAAGCAAGTTTAATTATCCAGATTCTTTCTGTTCCTGTGGAGTAGATTCTCAAAAGCCATAGAATTAGCTTCCAGAATCCATCAACCATTCAGTTCTTCCACTGTGAGGAAGGAATTGATCATTTAATCCTGATAACATTGATCAGGATCAGTGGTGATGCAATAATAAGGAAGGGGATAGTACCCATTGTCAAGGTAATGTTTATATACTACAAAGTAAGACTCAGAGAGGCTGGGTGATGGCTCCAGCACAACAATGCTTGCAAACATGAAGATTTGAATTCAAATCTCCAGCATCCACACTTAAGAAGCCAAGGATGGCTATGGATGCCCATGACCCCAACTTTGAAAAACAGAGACAAGAAGATTCCAAGATCCCACTGGCCAGCCAGCCTAGCCAAAATGACAAATTTGCACCATGTGATTTAAAGAGCCTTACCATAATTTATAAAAATTGCCCACATCCACGGGACTCTTTTATGATGCTTAGGTCAACAGTATATTGGCTATTCCCATGGCTTTATGATCACTGAAGAAGGCTTCCTAGGAGAAGAGGCATTATTATATCACAGTAATATGAGAAGAGCCAAGGTTTTGAAGTCTTGGATTAAAATTCTCATTCAAATAGTTGATGACACCATACAACTAAGTCTGTCACTACCAATGGGACCTCACACTGTTATCTTTTCACTGCAAAGTGAGCACATTAATGTTGAAGATGTTTCTCTTTGTTAAGTTCTTGTCTTGTGACCATAAGGAATGAGGCACATGGAACACAAGGAGTGAGCAAAGCAGGGAAAATTTTTATTAAGAAAAAAGATAAAAAAGAGAGAGTTCCTAGTTAATGTGGGAGGGACTTGAAGGAATTGCTAGCAGAGGGTCTTATCTAGAGGTTATATGTGCTTTGAGATAAGAGAACAGACCAGACTTTATATATTAACGAGCCTAAAAACTTGTAGATTCTCCATAGAACAATGAAGACTGGCCATAGTTCTGATAGGCCATTTAGAAACTAAGGATTGTGGCCGGGACCGGTGCCCTCTGCGGCGTCCCAGCACACTCTGGAGCAGGGGGCAGCTGAACTCTGCACCTGGCCACACCCACAGCTCCTGCTGCTGTTGAGGGTATCTGCAAGGATCCCTACTGCGACCCCGAACTGAGTGAACTGAGCAAACCAACTGCAGGGGTCTCTGAGGGGCGGATTCGAACCCTGACCAGAGAG